>JAWPHD010024089.1:0-20245 GCA_037043455.1 Cyrtodaria siliqua
TGCCACATACCCATATAGCTTCCAGATTTAGTGATGGCAAGGGTTTCCGTTTGGTTAATTGATGTTATTATTCTTTTGGTTAGTCTACCCCATTATAACAATCAGATACGGATGCAAAAGCACGACTAACCAAATGATTCCCTGACGGATGTTTGTCAGTAAGATGACTGATGTGTTCAGTATAATATGCTTGATTGAGAGCTAATTCCAGCACAACGATACACCGCATCTCTCTGTGGTGGTCCTGATCCGCAAAGGCTGTTCAACTTGCACATCTTGGGAGACAGTTTCCATTTCCATAAATCTGTGCTGGATACATGCTTGATGATGGCTGCGCCGGAATGTCATCCGGAACCAGATCTTTGCTAACACTATCTATAAATAAATGCAGTGTTAACGAATGTTCGTGATACAGGATTTGGGAGTTCTTCTGAGTGAGTCATCTTCAACTAATTATTTTAGTAGTCCTGATCCAGTATTTACTGAAAAGAAATGAGAATTCTGGAGAGCTTCTATTTGTTTGCAAAAGTAAAGTTCTCTGCTTGTACTAGTTGTTAGTTCATGGTGTACCTGTTCTTGGTTGTTTTCATGTTTTCATATACATCAATGTTCTGATCTCTGGTTTCTACACTAGTCACTTGAGATTGCACGTTTCTTTCCTCCTTTCCTTTCTTCTTTTCAATGTTCTCAATCTCTAAATTTTCTTCATCTTGATGGGTCGTATTGCTGCTCACACTTGAACCTTCTGCTGTACAGTTTATCTCGTGGGTTTCATAGGGTTCGGCGTATTTCTTGTTCAAACAGTTCTGGTAATCTGCTAATTTACACTGTTTTCAAAAACAGAACATATTTCTAGCCATCACCACATACCTCATGCCTTCAACATCTACTGACTGCGGTATCTTTCTAGTATTCGGGGAGGTTTTACTTCAGTGTAAGGCCTAGTTCTGCACAGATCTCCATTCTTCACCAAAAGAAATGATCGCTTTTACAGAGTTTCATTTAACTGTAGATTGTTTTTGCAATAGTTGTACATATCTTCACCATTATTTATCACAAATTGATTTCCAATAATTGCTCGGGTCAGTTGCGATGTTAAATATACCAGTCTCTGCATCACAGTCATCCTTCCCGTGCTCTTCCCCATAATAATTTCTGTCAACATGCCCACCTCTCTCTAACGAAAGGTCAGAAAATACCCCCTAGACTTATATTGTGCACTGCAACCATCTGAAAACACAACATTTTTACTCTGTCATTCCCAAGATGTCTAACTAAAACAATTCACACATATTTCGTAGATCGCAGCTTATGGATTGTTAAATTACCTCCCTTTGAATATTTGTTGTCCATATTATTACTGGGCAAATTTTAAACCTGTTTCATGGAATATATTTTTTACAATTAAGTGTACTTGCAAACATCACAAACACCACAACTGTGTCTAAAAATAAATAATAATATGTTTTATATAGTCGTCGTAACAAAGTATGTATATTACTATATATATATCATATATCATGTATATATAGAAAAAAACATTAGATCACTAATATGGTAATGTTGTGATCACTCTAAAATAAACTGTTTTATGCATTTTGTTCCTTGCGTATTCAAATGACTCTATAAAACTCCTGCCTTGGATGTTCAAAACGGACAAAATGGCCTGTGGGTTTTGATTCGCACATATTTATTTCCTGGCAAAAATGTGCAGTCGGTAGTCGTTTCTTGAATGAATTCACAAGAACGTCTGTGGTCAGCAGGCCGTAGTGATTTCCTGTAACTGATGTCCAGAACTGACAAATGGCCTGTAGTTTTTGATACACATATATCTATTTCCTGACAAAGTTTGCAGTCGTTAGTTAATTTCTTGAAAATCTGTGGTCAGCAGTCCGTGGTAGTATTGATGAAAGCCTAATGTGTTTATTTGGATATATAGTTTGTGTTCTTTTAAAGAATTTGAAAAAGTTCGACATTATATAATCTGTGTTGTTGAACGACAGGTTTCGGACCATGTTCCACACGTCATTGGTGCAAACATGATATATGACTATCGATGCATTTGTAAGGTCCAGTTTATTTATTTCAATCATTCTGAATAAAATGCAGATCATAGCACCATTGAAAATCAGTGCCTGGCAGCCATCAATTTCGTCAACATACTCAAGATCAAGCTGTCTCCCACTAGTTGTGCAGCTCTTACATCTGAAAATGAAATTATGCATATGTACTACTATTTGTCACATAATTTGCAGTGTGGGAAATTAATTTCGGTATTTTCCGTACAGCTCGGTGCACAATCGGACGTGTCTTGTCGATTTCCTACCCTTAAAATACAGATATTACAGAAAATTTTATTTTTGATTGCTAAGTGTTGTACGGAGAAGACAACTTGCAATCAACATGTGTTTGTCGGTAGTTCAAAGGTTAAGGACACCTAAACATAAATGATCTGGGTATGTAAAATGCACCGTTCTCACATGAGTCCCTGTTTAGTATTGAATTTATAAAACTCTAATAAAATTGGGTTGATGCTAAGCAGAGCCTCCGCGATGTTTGGTGTAGTCTTCTTCCCTCTCACAAATTCGTTTTATTCTTATTCCAAGACCGTAAGCAACTGAGTTCTTGGTATGGTTTAGATGACATGACACCTGATTCATGTAGAGCTGCCAATCAGTTGGCTTCCTAAATACATCTGTAAAAATATGACCATTCTGAAGGTTCACCCAAGCGCCTAGAAATGTGTTAGTACTCCAGTTCAGTTCAATCTGACATTGTCATGCGTTGAATTTGCAAACTTTTTTGGCTCTTGTAGACTTCAATACCATGTGTCCAAACTTCGAACACATCGTCAATAAATATTTTGAAAAATAATGGCTGGTGACTGAAATTCATAGTAATATGTTACAATTTAATCACATAGTCTGTAGGTATTGTAGGCGTTGTTATTTCATCTAAGACATCTGAAATAGTAATATTTTACAATTTAATCACAGAGTCTGTAGGTTTTGTGGGCTTTGTTCTTTCATCTAAGACATCTGAAATAGTAATATGTTACAAGTTAATCACAGAGTCTGTAGGTTTTGTGGGCTTTGTTATTTCATCTAAGACTTCTGAAATAGTAATATGTTACAAGTTAATCACAGAGTCTATAGGTATTGCAGGCTTTGTTCTTTCATCTAAGACATCTAAATAGTAATATGTTACAGTTTAATCACAGAGTCTATAGGTATTGCAGGCTTTGTTCTTTCATCTAAGACATCTAAATAGTAATATGTTACAATTTAATCACAGAGTCTGTAGGTATTGCAGGCTTTGTTATTTCATCTAAGACATCTAAATAGTAATATGTTACAGTTTAATCACAGAGTCTATAGGTTTTGTGGGCTTTGTTCTTTCATCTAAGACATCTAAATAGTAATATGTTACAGTTTAATCACAGAGTCTATAGGTATTGCAGGCTTTGTTATTTCATCTAAGACATCTAAATAGTAATACGTTACAGTTTAATCACAGAGTCTATAGGTTTTGTGGGCTTTGTTCTTTCATCTAAGACATCTAAATAGTAATATGTTACAGTTTAATCACAGAGTCTATAGGTATTGCAGGCTTTGTTATTTCATCTAAGACATCTAAATAGTAATATGTTACAGTTTAATCACAGAGTCTGTAGGTATTGCAGGCTTTGTTCTTTCATCTAAGACATCTAAATAGTAATATGTTACAGTTTAATCACAGAGTCTGTAGGTATTGCAGGCTTTGTTATTTCATCTAAGACATCTAAATAGTAATATGTTACAATTTAATCACAGAGTCTATAGGTATTGCAGGCTTTGTTATTTCATCTAAGACATCTAAATAGTAATATGTTACAGTTTAATCACAGAGTCTATAGGTATTGCAGGCTTTGTTCTTTCATCTAAGACATCTAAATAGTAATATGTTACAATTTAATCACAGAGTCTACAGGTATTGCAGGCTTTGTTCTTTCATCTAAGACATCTAAATAGTAATATGTTACAGTTTAATCACAGAGTCTGTAGGTTTTGTGGGCTTTGTTCTTCCATCTAATACATCAGAAATAGTAATATACTATATCCAGTAGCTCACTATCAAATTCTTGCTCACTCAAGGTGGATATATCACTCGGGTCTTCTGTTACAAAAACGCTACTGAAGAACGAGTTTAAAATGTCAGCCTTTTCCGTATCATCGCTGTGAAGCATTCCATCCTCACCTTCCAATTTAAGTCACCGATGGAAGATTTAGTCTTTGTTTTGGATCGTATGTATTTAAACTCCAAAACGTCTTTATATCTTTAATATTCACTGCTATCTATCTTTCATATCCCCTTTTGGCAAATCTACATGCTCTTGTGGCAATATTTTCTTTATTTACATATAACACATAGTTATCTTCATTTTTACAATATGTATACTGCTTCCATGCTGTAATTATGCTTGTCTTGAACTACTTATAGAGCATCGTTGTTTAACTAACCATGGTCGTTTCTTTCCCTTATTATTGCTTGGGTTAGGTCAGGGCTCTATATGATGTCTATTATGATGTCATTATCGACTCGTCCCAGGTTAGATAGAGGGATGCTTTTTTCCATTGCTTTGCAAATATTAAAAGAGATAAAGACCCATGTTTCTTCAATTTGTTCAAAGAATTCAGACTGTATCATGCGTTCTAATGTCTGTAATATATTCATGTTTGTATTTACTTGTTTTACACTCCTGTTGACAGGCTCCAGTTTATCTGCATTTATTTTCCACACCATCTCGTATTTGTAAATAGTTGTACCATCATCCCATATTTGTAAATAGTTTTACCTATATATTTTAGGTCCTATATTTTACATTACTTTTTTAAATAACTTAATTTTTCCACTGACCTAATAACAAATAGATTGGACACTACGAAAAGTATCTAAATTTCACGTGGCACAGTGCAAACATTTCACAAAATATTTCCCAACTTTAAACACACATATCATGAAGAGTTTTATAGATACAAGTTTCATTCATGCCAAATCCCATCATAAATTTAATTGTCTTTCCAATTATAGTAGTTTGCCTTTTCTTACGTTTAGAGCTAAAAAGGAGTTTGACGGAAACTTTGACTATGTCAAACCTTGATTTTTAAGACAAAAGCGAAAATTTATGAAATTTTGAACTTTAAACTTCTTTTTTTTTATACAATTTCTTATTGAAAATAAACATTAATTATTATAATCCCATTTTGCTATTCTCTATGAATCTTTTGAATGTATTCTCATCAACATTAGTGAATAATTGAGAGAGAAGATAGAAGGAAAGGTACGTTAAGGTGCCACGTGATATTTTGATTATTTCATTGGTTACGATAGGAAGTTTCCTATCTGTTTATTAATATGTCTGTGATTTTTCATATAGTTCATTCTTATTCAGTTTCGATGTCACGAAACACCCAAATCTACCTATGTCCCCCAAATGCACCCAATTCTATACCAAATCTACCCCTGAACCGCCTAAATCCACGCAAAATCTGCATTATATGGTGGTACAATGATGTTATTGTACCAAATATCACAAATAAAATAATCATTTCAGAAAAATGATGATAGATGTTAATTTATTACGGAATTAACGATTTACACTTCGTGATAACAACATACATTTATTAACAAATAAATTAACAACTATATCTTTATTATCGTTGTAATACCATTTTTGTAGATTTTGTGTGGATATATATTTGAGTGGATTTGGGGGAATATGTAGATTTGGTTGTTTCGTGTAACCGGTCAGTTTTGCGCACAACATGACCTCTTTGTGTGCCGTGAAAACATCATTCCATTATGTCCGGGATGTCTCAGGTACGGGATTGCCCATGGTCCGGGATGTCTCGGGTACGGGATGTCCCATGGTCCGGGATTTCCCTAATTCGAATGAAGTGCCGATGCACTTACACACAACAGCAGTAAAAAAATTCCATAGCCACTACTTTTCCTTTTTTAATATGACTAAATGCTCCTTTCCCCCCTTCTGGCCCTTTTCTTTAGCTGGACCCACCCCTGAATCCGCCCCAGCGATTTTCGAACTACACTGGAAATTGAATTGTACGCGGGAAAGTTTTGTATTTGTCATGTGATCAAAGTAACCATAACAAGGTCACATGATACGAATCGAATTGCACTCGCACGAACTGGCATGGTGCCCGCGGGGAAACTGTCAACCTCAATATAATCATGGATAGAGAGAAGAAATAACTATGTCGGAAAACAAATTAAGTACATTACCACATGTTTTAAAGGAATATAAGCCGGACTACGACCCAGGAACAACGTAAGTTGTGTACCCCACTTCCAAACCGCCACAAATCGCTTATCCATGACTTGACACGCTCTATTTTTAGAATTATTTCACTTGACACCTATTTTCGTTTTTTATTTAATTTTATCTTATCTTCTTTTTAGTTTTTTTGAGATATTGTTTAATTTCTGTCTATGCACATTGATCCACTTCAAAAAGATGCTGCTGCTACACATTTTCAGATGAAATTGAATATAATTAAGAGATTTAGCGATATTGATTTTGAACAAAAAATCTGTAAACACATGACATCGGATGTTTATAAAAATTATCGGGCACTGACATTATGGGTGGGGTACATGTACATCTATAGCAAACGTTCTTACAAAACCATAATGATACAATAAAACTACCTGTGACATTAGATCTAGCTGAAAGCTGTATATATATACAGACTGATCAAATGTTATGCCTATAGTGTGTCCTGAAATTGCATAAATTATTTTAATGTCAGATTCAGAGTTATATACTGAAAATGATTAAATAATCAAAATGCAGTAAATCTTGATTGGCCTGTTGCTTTTTGTGATATTTTTTTGTGTAAAAATCGTAATCTTGGAGTATATCAAGCATTAGCATCTCAATTTATTAATCCAGTACGTATCATTTTGACTTCAGGAACGTGTATGAACATAATTAAATAAATTAGAGAGCTTTTTTTCTCTGTTATTTTGCCATAGGTTTAAATATATTGTGATATATAATCAACAGTTAGTAACATCTAACATGCTAAAACAATTTGCTTTGAACTATTTGAATCATTAATTAATATTAATGATTGCAAAAATGCAAATTATGAAGTAAAAATATTGGGACAACTTGCAAGTTTTTAAACAATCAAGATTGCCGTGTGTCCCTTTAAGCGATGTTGTTTTGACCTTCAGTATCATATCTTATAATGTCCGTATACAAGTTGCAGGTTGACACTTGGGACTTATAATCTAATACAAAACTAAGTTGACACTGGGCAGCAGATGAAGTGTGCAATCTCTTAAAGAAACTACCCTGCCAAATAATGGCAAAATTACGCTATGAAACCGTTTATCCAAACTCTATCCAGGTGTTCAGGTCATATAATAATGTATATGTGCTGATTAAAAGTGTAAGTTTATATTTACAGGTTTTTAAAATACCTGTGATTGCCTAGTAATAAGTATGCGTTAGATGAATTATGAGTTGGTAACTTGTAATTCGACGCTCCAGTTTTTGGGTTAGACCTACAGGCTGGTTAAAGCCGTTTATATTGTGTCTATAGAGTTTGGATTTTGAAAATATGTAAGTTATATATAATCTCATCGTCAGTAGGTTTATATGTACATATACATATGTTGTAAAATTTGGCTGTTTTATAGCTAATCAAATCCTAATTATGAATTGATAGTCTCTGCTTCCTAAGTGTAGCGTAGAGTATCGTAGTGTGATAAAGGGTCTGATTTTAATGAGATTGATTACTTAATAGTATGTGTTTTTTCCAGTCATAATTTTATTAAACAGGCTCAGTCTACATCTACACTATTTTAATACAAAAATAAATACTCAGTAGTTACTTCACATTGCTATTATGACTTTCCTGTGAAGAAACATGTGGTAATATATACTCTTTTTTTCTGAAATTCAGTACTCATGATCGACAAATAAAATCTTGAATAAGACTGCCTTGCCTTTTATTACAGTCAAATTTCCGGGCTTGGACTTACCCTCAAACATACTGGTTGTGTCTTGTCTAGCGAAATAACCACCACACGCCAGCACTTAAATATGCCACCTTGAACTGAACAACTAAAATATTCGGTAGAATTGCGATAGTAAGCGAATACAATCGGAAATTGTCCATAATCGACATCACTAAAACAGTGAAACTTCACTAAGACTAATGAACTTGCAAAAATCCGATCTTTTCAATCAACAGTTTTTTAACATCAGTGGGTATTACATGAGGTGAAACAGTAACTGCCGTTGTCCTTCTTCAAACTCGTCTTTATGACTAAGTATTAAAAGTTTATACCATTTGGTGGACTTTGGACATTAAAGTAGCTTGCCGCCAACATCAGTCAACTTTTACACCAGATGTTCACCGTTCCTAAACCTACTGATGACAAGGTATATATATATATATGTAACTTACATCGCTGTTTCCAAAGGTCCATTATCATACTCTTTTACATAGCACAGTGGCGTTGCTTGGGCAGTGTGGCGGCAGTAAAACGTCTCCCCGCGCTTGCAATCAGGACTGTTATTCATTCGATCTTAGGAGATCGCTGAGCCCGATACTTATATTTAGTTATCGGTGGTACATTTTCAATTGCTTTTGTTTTCTTACTTAATTTTCGATTCGGTGGTTCCACTAAGGCTCTGGGTATTGTTTAACCACTCATAGGATATGTTGTCTGCTTTTTAATTTAGTCTTTTGGCTTTTACTTGTGATATGCAGGCTTCATAACCGCTGCTCCCAATTTAATTAAGAGTTACCAACTCGTCATTCATTTGACTCATATTCAGTCACAATGAAAAAATCCTATACTTTTAATCAGCACATATACATTATTACATGACGTAAACACCAAGGCATAGTTTTGATATAAACAGTTTTTTAAGGCGAAATCACATATCTAGACTTGGCTTACTAGACTAGAACCACTCTAACATGACTAGAACCACTCTAACATGACTAGAACCACTCTAACATGACTAGAACCACTCTAACATGATTAGAACCACTCTAACATGACTAGAACCACTCTAACATGACTAGAACCACTCTAACATGATTAGATCATCTTTCACAGAAGTGAATCAGCCATTATATAAACTCGGTCATGAAAAGTCATACTCGATTAATCAGTTAAACAGGATGCTCGGGTAACTCGATTAATCGGAACACTGGTTCTAGTTGAACCATATTTGAATTTAGCAGTAATTAATCAAAACTTACATGAATAAAATAGGGAAAAAAACGGGTACTATCTGCTCTAAGTACACACCAATATTATCTGTCGATTTCATTGAAATTGACATAAAATTATAAAACTAGTGAACAATTAATTTTATTGTATTGTGGAAAATTGAATGGGGTAATTCCAATGTTAATAAAATATAGTGTTGGATAACATTTTCATTTATGTATATGTATTCATGGTAATAAAATGAAACTCATAAGAGACCACTGAAGAGCCATAACTGTTATGCATTTAGTCAAAATCATGCCCCTTTTTACTAGAAATATTCATTTTTCAGAAACTCCTTGAGTCACAGACATACAAGTAACTAATAGAAACAAGTTTGTCAACTTTGCTTTGCAGTTGAACAGAGTTCTGCTCCTTTATGCCCCGCCATAAAATAGGAGGTGCTTAATAGTTTTGCCCTTGTGTGTCCTTCCGTCGGTTCGTGTGTCACCCATTTTTGTGGAGCAAGCTTTTTCAATGAAACTTTGCACAGTTGTATAGTTATAATCATTTGCACCTTTTATTTAAATTTGGGAAAAAATGCAAGAGTTACTGAACTTTGTTTTTTGTCCTGTATATGATATACATGTACGGGGCAAATTCTTTATGGCATGAACTCCTGTGAAACCATATAAGCTATTTCAACAAACTTTGCACAGTTGTAAACCAGTAGTATAATATATGAAGATGTATAGTATAATATATGAAGATGTCCACCTGGCTTTTATTTTAAATTTACAGGACTTATGGAACTTTGATTCTTTTTCATATATAGACTGTATACCCCCGTTTAAACGCACCAGGGGGCATGGATTTTACAAATGGATGGTGGGGGTTTATGCCCCCACTAACAAATTGTTTGTGTGTCTATCTCCTCCCACAGTTCTCAAACGCTTGTTTAAAAACTTTACTGGATGCTTACCTATGATGCTGTATTCGGCGTCAAAATTGACCTTACTGGAGTTACGGCCCTTTTTTCGTCAAATTATAGATTAAAATACCACAATTTTTAACCTATTGTTTCAAAATTTTACAGGATGCTAACCTATGATGTCAAGATGTGCATATCGATTCGGCGTAAAAATCCACCAAATGTATTACCAGAGGGGGTGGGTGGTTACTCTATGCCCACTTCCATCTGTAAGAATTGACACTTTCTCGATTGACAAGTCAAGCTCCCAGTGGGATTCGAACCCGCAGCGATGAGAGGCGAGAAGGTTTTCATGATTTTACTACTGAATACTATGAACTGATTGGAGCATTTACTGTTCTTGTTTTACAGTCCATCTGCCAAAACAAAATCTGTCCATAAATGTGACGGAGAGGCGTCACATGATGCCAGTCAAAAGTCACATGGTCACTCAAGTCCACATAAGTCGCAAGATGGCGGTCACCACAGAGGGAGCCCAACAAAGACCATGGTGAGCACAGCCACCTCAGGGCAGAAATCTGGTAGAAGAAAAACAAAGAAGTCGGATGAAAAGGTAACATAGATCAGAAAAATTCTGCTCTTTACTGGTGAAAAACAGTCAAGCAGCTCTGCTAGCTTGCTGAAGTTTATACAATCATGTATATATCACTTAAAGTTTGCTAAGCATCATACCTTTTTCATTTTATTTTTTAACCCAGATGAAGGACATTTATGATTTCTTTTTCATATGGTTTAAGTATGACACTAAGATATGTTTAGTATAGAATGGTCAAATGCAATCAACTGTCACTGTTACGACACATAGGTTGGGAAAATCAGCCACAGTAAAGTGTCGCCGTAAAGTGTCGAATAGCACGGATCAAGATTGCTTAAAATTGCTAAATAATATTGCGTAGTGAAAATATGTATGATTTTGTCTGAAAACTGAGGAATCTATTGAATTTGATTGTGCTTCTATTGTTCAATGGCACGATATTTTCGTGAAATTTACAGTCTTGTTGTGTGACGTCAGTATCGGTCACCGCTATTGAAATCTTGGTGCTTAGCAAACTTTGAGTAATATTTATATATATATATATATATGTATATATATATGTATAGACCTTATCGTTGATGAATGCTAAAATATAAGGTAATTTGTTTTATAAAGAGTCACCTACAAATCTACAAAGATTACACAAAAGACTTGCGGATGATGATGATGATGATGATCTATTTTGTAGTAACGGAAGAGAATCATCCCAGTGTTCCTTTTTTGACCATTTTTGTGGACAAAAGAAAAAAAATCCCAAAATATGTGGGGGATGGAAAAAAAAATTGTAACACATATTTTTTGACATATTTGCAATTAACACATGTTTGCAATTAACACATGACTGTAATTAAAATATTTCAACATTAAACCATATTAAAATTCATATTCGATGTATGATTTGTCCTAAATTAGAGGTTTGCAACACTAATTATGTAAGGACCCCACTCCCATTTGCAAAAGGAACACTAGAACCCCTGTGTCTGTGTGGGGCACTATGCCTGAATAATATCAGTCGGGGAATCACACTGGGATGCATTGTTGAAAATTGACAGTGTGTAAATATTTCAGTTTTTCAAGATGTAATTGTTATAATTGTAAATGTATTATGACTGTACTGATACCAGTTTGAAACGGAAGACAGAAAAATAGAGGCAGAGGAAATACAGGTACTTTGATTTTGATTTTACAATGCCTTTTTAGCAGCCAGAATGGCATATAGCAGCCATATAGCAGCCAGAATGGCATATGATTGGGTTTCATCCACTGTCTGTCTGTTGAAACCGCTTAGCTAATTTCGACAGATTTCAAATGATCGGTACCGTTCAAGTTTGTACAATGTAGGTTGATCTGCACTCCAAGATGGCTGCCATTGCTAAAAATAGTCAAACCTTAAAATACCTGTATGCAATGATTTGATAGTTGTGTTTCAGGTCCTAGGCTAGAAAAAGTTCCAAGGGCGTAGAGATGCTATAACAAGTAAAAACCTGCTTAAGTATTACAGCAAAGGAAGAATGCTGTACCTAAAATAGTCATGTGATAGTGTTAACCCGTAACCCGCTACATATGTATAATGGACTGTTCTTTCTTTGAATTAAGACCATTCCATTTATGTGACAAAGGGGTGTTTTGGGGAAAATGACTGATCAGCAGCCTGATCTGGGTTTACAATGGATGCAAAGGCTATTATAGTTGTGCTTAGCAGGTTAATGGTTAACTTATTTATTTCAGAGCCTTCCTGGTTGAGGGTTAACTATGTTACATTGTAAACCTTCTTGCCTCTCACCACTGCGGGTTCGAATACCACTGGGAGCTCAACTTGTAAGTGAGAAAGTGTCGATTCTTACAGATATGCGGAGGTATACAGTACTGGTTCTACCCAGGAAAAATGGGGTGGTCTGCCTCTACCACAAAAAAATCGACTATCGCTTATGGCCTAAAATGTACTGCAAATGATGTAAAACACCATTCAAACAAATATATTTAGTTAATGGCAAACATACATACTTGTTTAATTTGGGATTTCTGAAGACTTTGTCAAAGGGAAGTAATAATGTTATACTTAATGCATAATTTAATATATTTGTTGTCTCCCTTTGATACTATATTCTTTAGCATGTGCTTTTGTGTGTTGTTTGCTGTTTATAAAAAAGTTCCCGAAATTATTTTTATAATCAAATCCATTGGTATAGATGTGCGCATCCCCAAATGACAATGTTTACGAATTGAGTGCATACAATTACTGGTATATGAGTCTGTGGTCAATTTTATGGTAAATATTTACTTTTCTCTCAACTTTTCTTGCGCTTGTTTTGTTATTAAACGCTTGTGCAATTCAGGAAAAAAATAATGAGAAAATCCCTCAAAAATAAAAGATTTAACAGAATGACGATTATTGCTTCGCGACGACTATTGCTTCTTTGCCAGTATGGCAAAAAAAACACTAATGTCAAGGAAAACAACTGCTGCAAACTAATATACTATCGATTTGCTAGAGTTATTATTCTTTATAACTTGAGAATTACTATGTTAAAAAGAATGGTTGCCTGGTGATTCAATATCATTTAAATTTCATATAAATCTTGTGATTGATTTTTGTTTATCATGACCCGGAGGTAAAATTGTGTCTCTTGAACAATTTTTTTTAAATTTTGCAGATAAATATTAAACTATATTATTTTAAAATATAAACACACTACAAAGTCATGTAGTTAAAATTTAAATTGATCAGTTTTAGCTCATCCAAGCTGTGTTCCATTCAACGACTACTTGTGTCGTCCATTGGCATTGTTAACTTTTGCTCAACAATATTTCCTCAGAAACCTGTGGGCCAGTTTTTACTAAACTTTACATAATGATGCTGAGGTCCAGTGTCTTCCAAGTTTGTCATTATATAGTTGGGCAACATCCAAGATGGCCGCCATAACTAAAAATATACTGTTTCAGACAAGTGTTCCATGAATGCCAGTGGAGATCCTCAATTTACATATGTCTGGAAAAACTTCTGCTGCTTGAAAGTCACCAGTCGACAATATTGTCAAAAATGTGAACATTTGCATTGTGCAATAAACTTTCAGAGCGTCTAATAATGGTGGCAATGGTATGCGAAAATACGAATCAGTTATGGGTATCCAGTTTAGATGTGGGAATCCCAACCCTGAGTATAACTGTTTAGTTGGAACTTTGGCATAGCCTCCTTTTGGATGAAAACCAGGTTGTTCTGGCATACATGTGATATTTTCAGGAGAGTTACCTGGGAGATTTGACTTTTTTCCAGGGAGATTTGACAAAAACCAGGGAGGTTTTTATTCTCGAATTTTTAACGCGTACCGGGAGATTTTTATCTGATATAAATCTTAATAATGGGGGTAAATCAGCATAAAAACATGATATTTTATACATATAATACTGTTTATTTCATGTTAGCATAGCATATAATTAAGTATAGCATGTAATTAAGCATAGCAAAACTAAGCATAGCTCAATATAATCCCTTGATACACCTATTAATTAAATAAATTGTTGAACAGATCCTGAATAAAGTTAATCTGCATAAAATGTGATATATTCACAAGTCACAGTCAGCATAGCACACACTAAACACTTTATATAGACTCTGTCCACTTTTTAACCTGGAATGTTCAGACTCCGGAGATAGATCACGTTTAGGCATTTTGATTTTGCAAGTAATAACCATAATGAAGATGCTTCCCATTTTATACACAGACAAAACACTTCTCTAATCATGACAAACTGCAATCGATTAGTTGAAATCGTCATCCTTTAATTGTCCTCAATTATATTATAATTTTAATCCAATTAATATACCAAATATCAATCGATGCCGAATTCGCTAATTACCATCCCACTTATAGTCAGTATATTTCTATCAATCTCCCATGGACATTACAGATATCGCCGCCACGTGTCATAAACAAACAGTCCAATCATTATTTTCACACAATAAACTAATTAGCTGACATGCTAATCCTTTTAATTACCTGCCCAGGGGCAATGTTTTCACAGATATAGATAAGACTGTTGGTGTTTATTTTCTAGATCATTCTGAAAACTCGGTCTTGATCCAATAAATCATAGCAATTACCCAAAAGGATTCGCAAATAGCGAAATTTTGGAACTTGGCGGAAAATACCGGGAGAAATGGAGCTCCCGGCGGAAGGCCGGGAAATTCCATGAAATCCCGGGAGAAATTAGCTCCCGGCGGGAAATTTCCACATGTATGTTCTGGCTGCTATGAAAAATTCTCGTGAGGCCAAAATTTATAAAAATATATGTGTTTTTCCTTGTAACTGTGACAATAAATAGGGTAGGGAGTTTGGATTTTTTATTTATTTTTTATGCCCCACAAGGGCGGCATTCATACTGTCAGTCAGTCTGTCCATTCATCCGTACAATCGTGTCCGATCAATAACTCTGACATTCATGGACGGATTTTCAAATAACTTGGCACAAGTGCTCACCACAACAAGACTATGTGTCGCGCACAAAATCCAGGTCCATGGCTTCAAGGTCAAGGTCACACTTAGAGGTCAAAGGTCACTTTGGAGAGATTTGACACAGTGACATTTCTTGTTTTGCTTTAAATCTACCAATTTACATTTTTAATCATAAGCTGAATACTTTCTAGTTAATTGTCCAGTGGATAATTTTAACATGGTGGACTTGAAACAGGAGGACCCGGTTTAAGCCTCACAGGCACCGCAAGTTTCTTGGACAAGACGCTTTCACTTAGCCTCTTCCATCAGATAGGGTCATAAACCAGGCAGTCCTGTATATCGGAGTCTATTCTCCGAGCATGTTAAAGAGCCCCGTAGCAATCTATTTGTTAGTAAGGGTATGGCAGGCGCACCCGATTCCTATGTATACTTAACCTCTCCCCGGAGCAGCTCTTTAGTACCTTTTATGTGTTGAGGGTCAGCGCCAAAATTTGGGTCCTATAGGGGTTTGTTTGTATGATGTTTTACGTCATTTTCAACACGTCTCAGGTTATATATGATGATCGATTTTTTTGTGGTGAGGCAGACCACCCACTTTTCTTGGGTAGAACCATGTCAGTACTGTACACCTTCCGCCATTCGTAAGAATCGACACTTCCTCACAAGTCAAGCTCCCAGTGGGAGTCGAAACATACCTATTTGTTTTTGGCATTGTCTATATTTTTTCTTGTCTTCTCTTCCTCTCTCTGCCAGGAAATGATTGTTTATAGTCGTATATGTGTTGACGGGTCATAAAACAAGTGTCCAATTCCACATTAAGCTCAGAACAATGAGAAAGAATGCAACAAGGGATTTGAAATTTTACAAAACTTCAGGCACCAAATTTCCTCCTATATATGTTGATTTCCCAGGTGGCTGTTGTAGATGTGTTACTTAAAGTGATATGAATGTTTTTGTTGTCTTGTTCTGGAATAGATCGTTAGTTTCTAATACATGCTTTAATTTGATGTACACCTTTTACTATAGTGCCTGTTTTCGGCAAGCAATTTAATGACGACTTGCCTTGTGATCTTATATTGTTAACAAGCGTTGAAATTTGGTTCAGTCACACATTCAGGGACATAGGGCAAACATTTTTTTTTTTAACTTTAGCTCTACTGATCAAAGATTTTTGTAGCTGTCCAGAAGGAAAGGGTCATTTTCCAACAAGGGGCCTGTTTTTTGTGTTCAAATGATAGCAAAAAGCCAGAAGATCATAATCCAAACATTTTTGAAAAATGGCCCCCACCGTAGGCTGTCCCAGTTCATTGGGCACACTTTGTCTAAATACTTGGACAAAAAGAGGGGGCCTTTTTCTGAAAGAAGGTGCCATTTTCCTTTATATATGGCCGTTTCTTTTTAAAGCTTGGCCCTTTATTTATATGGCTCCTTTAAAGCTTGGCCCTTTATTTATATGGCTCCTTTAGCCATATAAATAAAGGGCCAAGCTTTAAAACGAAACGGCCATATATAAAGGAAGATGGCACCTTCTTTCAGAAAAAGGCCCCCTCTTTTTAATGGCCCTTTAAACATGGCCCTTTGCATCTTCACAAATTTGTAGAGACTATTTCTTGATAACTATAAGTGATATTGATACGGGACTTTTTTCTAAAATGATTAGCATGATGTTGGTCCTTGATAGAAATATATTTTGATTCAACATCAAACATGGCAGTCAGCTGCCCTCTTTGTTTACATAGATAGAGTTATATAGTAAAGACTAGTAGTGGACTACTACTCCTCTAAAGATTGACAGATGTTTATGAAACTTCACAGGAAGGCTGATCTAGCTATCAAAACCTATCAGTAGAGCTTCAAGGTTATTATTGACCTCTTGTTCTACATAACTTGCATTTGTTCATTCATTGAATTGAATGGAATTGGGTTTTAAGGTGCACCAACACATAAAAGGTTGTATTATGGCGCCTAACAGAAATGAACATGCCAGGCTCATCCTCCATGTACATCGAGATAAAATATGGAGAATGGGCCTAGAACCTTCTCACCTGCAGAACTGCAGCAAATTCTATTGTAGACGCTCCATTTACGCTGGAGCCACTTTTATTGTTCTTCTGCCACTGCTCTAGTGATTTGAATTGAATTGGGGTTTTAAGGCGCACCAACACATGAAAAGGTTATATGGCGCCTAACAGGCATGAACATGCCAGGCTCATCTTCCATGTACATCGAGATAAAATATGGAAAATGGGCCTAGAACCTTCTCACCCTGAACTGCAGAGTTGCTGCAAATTCTATCGTAGAAACTCCATTTACGCTGGAGCCACGTTATTGTTTTTCTGCCACTGCTCTTTGATGCGAGCGAGATAGCACCTGAAACAATGCAGGGATCATGTCTAGTGGTTTGAGCGCGATGGCACCTGAAACAATGCAGGGGTCATGATGAAGACCTTTAATGAGCATGAACAAAAAATTCTAAAATTAACATGAATTTGGGGGGTTCTCTAACGGGATCTGCAGTGGGCCTATTCTTTGCCCCGAAACCAAACGGGGACCCCAGAACCACACGGGGCTGTTCAGTCATTGATATTAATTATAAGAAAAGAATAAAGCAAATTGTTTTGACATATTATTAACTGTTGATTATTGTGTACATTTAAATCCATGGTAGAACAAGACAAAACATTGAAAACTCAAAATTATATATTGCAATCAGAAAGTGATAAATATATATCAGACACTATATTCAATGCTTGATAAATGCTTCAAGATTACCCTGTGTTTACAGTGTTTTTTTCCTTATATAAGTGGTACGACCATGTGTCCCTTTACAGTGTTTTTTCCTTATATAAGTGGTACGAAAAACGGTACCATTCCCAATAGAAAAAAGTATGTTTTTTTCCCAATTGGAGTGAAAAAATTCCCAATCTCAAAAAAACTTTAAACAGAAATGGGGCGAGAATATATACTTTTAAGGGAGGGTAATGAAATACTACCAAGGGTTTGTATATACATGGTAATGTTTTTGCAAAGTAGTTAAACATACATGTACAATGTAAGTTACTTTTGTCTGATAGTGTAACATTCCCAATTTAAGGGAAAATGATGTGAATTTTCCCAATTGAATGGGTACCGGTATCATTCCCAAAAGATTGAAAAAAATCGCTGCTTTAATCATAAATACAAAATGCAACATACATGTATATAGCAATTGAATGTTACTATTTTTATTCCCGAGGGCTTTTAATCATGAAAACCAATATATTTATTTAAGCATTTAGCCTTTGTGAAAATCATGTTTACTTAATGTATAATTAAGGATTATGTCCCCTTACGTGTTATCCTATATTGGAATTGCATATTGAATGGATACAAAATAGAACTTTCATAATGTATGCCAGATGATTGAGTTTTGGTGAACTTTTATTATAAAGACTATATCCGTTTCACCAGTATCTAGTCACTTAATATTATCTTGAAAACAAAAACATGCTTTATAAATAGTTCTATTGATGCATACTCACGTGACCCAGATTATGACATAAGCTGTTATTGATCACATGACCTAGATTATGACATAAGCTGTGTATTGATCACATGACCTAGATGAGTACAAACTGTATTGGTCACGTGACCTAGATTATGACATAAGCTGCATGTATTGATCCCATGACCTAGAATACTAAATAAGCTGCATCCTTACGTTTTAGATCTGCAGACATTTGCACCGTGTGGGTTTGCTCCGTCATTACGTGTTCCGAGTATTAACTGTCATACCCCATGCAACCCCTTCTTCAAGAAGCAAAAATGGGGTTGGATGGGGTATGAAATAAAACCTCAATTTCGGCTAAAAAAGTTTGCATCTTGTAAAATTAAAACATTTAATAGGTAATACTAAAAAGGTTATTATATTTTTTCAGTAAACATGTTTTTTAAACGTGTTTTATGGTCGAAATATCCGTTATAAAATCCTGCTAATATAAGCTTTCCCATCGCTTAATGGAATTAAGGCGGGACCCCGTAATGGGAGGTTACGGCATGTCTGATGGGAAAATATCATCATCTCATCTCTGTCTTAGGTTGCAGTCCTATAGTGGCCATTTTTGTGCTGTATTTATGTAGCAGATAATTATAGTGTTCATCCAGACAAAGGGGAGACCTACTAAAAAAGCACTGTCTACAGTGCATTATTATGTACAGCCGTTCCAAATTGAGCATGGAAATACATCGCTTTTGTCAATGGATGTCTGACGCATCAGACATGTAAACAACCGATGATGCTGTCCAATAAAATGGAAGTACTCAGTGAATTGAAACTAGTTGACACCTTCCTGACTCGCCTCGCCTGCAAGTCTTGCGTGACCAAAATCGACATCATAACATAGCACTGAGTACATGTACTTTTAAAGATTCACCTTTTCGCTATTAGATGTTGATGTATTTCACTACCCGAAAATAACTTTGGGCATCCACAGCAGTGATACAAGTTACTACTTCCAAAATAGCATATTCAAGTTTAATCGCTCGAGCAATTCTAATGTATTCTGGCTGATTTTTTATATGCCTAAAGCACATCTCTGCCGGATTCAAATCGTGAATGGCTGTATATTCGCACTCTTGTTTTTATTCAGCCAGCGAGGAATGGGGCGGAGTTGAACACAAGATGACATTGCATCAGTGTGAATGTAATTCCATGCTCAATCGTGAACACCTGTACATTGAACACATTATGTTTTTTTTCATGCGTATTTGGATTGACACCCATTGTTCTTCTAGGTCCCCTCCAGCCACTTTAAACACTGAATCAAAGAGGGGCTGCAGTGGCCCTGGAGTAACATGTCCTTGAACAGGCAGGGCACTGCTGCTATCCTCTTCCATTGGACGGGGATTTAAACCCGGCGTTCCTGTATAGATGAGTCTATCGGCATGTTTAAAACAAGCGTAGGATAGTAAGCGTAGGGCATTCAAGTTCTTGGATTTCTGTATCCTTGCCCTTTCTCTATGACAGCTCAAAATAACTTAACTCAGGAC
>JAWPHD010024090.1:0-20238 GCA_037043455.1 Cyrtodaria siliqua
CATATATATTCCGTTCTTACACATATATATTCACTTCTTACACATATATTTTCCATTCTTACACATATATTTTCCGTTCTTACACATATATATTCCGTTCTTACACATATATATTCAGTTCTTACGCATATATATTCAGTTCTTTACGCATATATATTCAGTTATTACGCATATATATTCCGGATTTACACATATATATTCCGTTCTTACACATATATTCCGTTCTTACGCATATATATTCCGTTCTTACGCATATATATTCAGTTCTTACACATATAAATTCAGTTCTTACGCATATATATTCAGTTCTTACACATATATATTCAGTTCTTACACATATATATTCAGTTCTTATAATATATATTCACTTCTTACACATATATATTCCGTTCTTACACATATATATTCAGTTCTTACACCTATATATTCAGTTCTTACACATATATATTCAGTTCTTACACATATATATTCACTTCTTACACATATATATTCCGTTCTTACACATATATATTCCGTTCTTACACATATATATTCAGTTCTTACGCATATATATTCAGTTCTTTACGCATATATATTCAGTTATTACGCATATATAGTCCGGATTTACACATATATATTCAGTTCTTACTCCTATATATTCCGGTCTTAAACATATATATTCCGTTCTTACGCATATATATTCAGTTCTTACACATATATATTCAGTTCTTACACATATATATTCACTTCTTACACATATATATTCCGTTCTTACACATATATATACCGTTCTTACACATATATATTCAGTTCTTACGCATATATATTCAGTTCTTACGCATATATATTCCGTTCTTACACATATATATTCCGTTCTTACACATATATTCCGTTCTTACGCATATATATTCCGTTCTTTCGCATATATATTCAGTTTGACGCATATATATTCAGTTCTAACGCATATATATTCAGTTCTTACGCATATATATTCAGTTCTTACGCATATATGTGCAGTTCTTACACATATATATTCAGTTCTTACACATATATATTCCGTTCGTAATTATATATATTCTGTTCTTACACATTTATATTCCGTTCTTACACATATATTCATTTCTTACACATATACGTTCAGTTCTTACGCATATATATTCAGTTTTACGCATATATATTCAGTTCTTACGCATATATATTCAGTTCTTACACATATATATTCAGTTCTTACACATATATATTCAGTTCTTACACATATATATTCACTTCTTACACATATATATTCCGTTCTTACACACATATATATTTCCGTTCTTACACATATATATTCACTTCTTACACATATATATTCCATTCTTACACATATATTTTCCGTTCTTACACATATATATTCCGTTCTTACACATATATATTCAGTTCTTACGCATATATATTCAGTTCTTTACGCATATATATTCAGTTATTACGCATATATATTCCGGATTTACACATATATATTCCGTTCTTACACATATATTCCGTTCTTACGCATATATATTCCGTTCTTACGCATATATATTCAGTTCTTACACATATAAATGCAGTTCTTACGCATATATATTCAGTTCTTACACATATATATTCAGTTCTTACACATATATATTCAGTTCTTACACATATATATTCACTTCTTACACATATATATTCCGTTCTTACACATATATATTCAGTTCTTACACCTATATATTCAGTTCTTACACATATATATTCAGTTCTTACACATATATATTCACTTCTTACACATATATATTCCGTTCTTACACATATATATTCCGTTCTTACACATATATATTCAGTTCTTACGCATATATATTCAGTTCTTTACGCATATATATTCAGTTATTACGCATATATATTCCGGATTTACACATATATATTCAGTTCTAACACATATATATTCACTTCTTACACATATATATTCCATTCTTACACATATATTTTCCGTTCTTACGCATTTATATTCATTTTTTACGCATATATATTCATTTCTTACACATATATGTTCAGTTCTTACGCATATATATTCAGTTCTTACACATATATATTCAGTTCTTACTCATATATATTCACTTCTTACACATATATATTCCGTTCTTACGCATATATATTCAGTTCTTACGCATATATATTCAGTTCTTACGCATATATGTGCAGTTCTTACACATATATATTCAGTTCTTACACATATATATTCAGTTCTTACACATATATATTCAGTTCTTACTCCTATATATTCCGGTCTTAAACATATATATTCCGTTCTTACGCATATATATTCAGTTCTTACACATATATATTCAGTTCTTACACATATATATTCACTTCTTACACATATATATTCCGTTCTTACACATATATATTCCGTTCTTACACATATATATTCAGTTCTTACGCATATATATTCAGTTCTTACGCATATATATTCAGTTATTACGCATATATATTCCGTTCTTACACATATATATTCCGTTCTTACACATATATTCCGTTCTTACGCATATATATTCCGTTCTTTCGCATATATATTCAGTTTGACGCATATATATTCAGTTCTTACGCATATATATTCAGTTCTTACGCATATATATTCAGTTCTTACACATATATATTCAGTTCTTATACATATATATTCAGTTCTTACACATATATATTCACTTCTTACACATATATATTCCGTTCTAACACACATATATATTCCGTTCTTACACATATATATTCACTTCTTACACATATATATTCCATTCTTACACATATATGTTCAGTTCTTACGCATATATATTCAGTTTTACGAATATATATTCAGTTCTTACACATATATATTCAGTTCTTACACATATATATTCACTTCTTACACATCTATATTCCGTTCTTACACATATATATTCCGTTCTTACACATATATATTCAGTTCTTACGCATATATATTCAGTTCTTTACGCATATATATTCAGTTATTACGCATATATATTCCGGATTTACACATATATATTCAGTTCTAACACATATATATTCAGTTCTTACACATATATATTCACTTCTTACACATATATATTCCGTTCTTACAGATATATATTCAGTTCTTACACATATATATTCAGTTCTTACACATATATATTCAGTTCTTACACATATATATTCAGTTCTTACACATATATATTCACTTCTTACACATATATATTCCGTATTTACACTTATATATTCCGTTCTTACACATATATATTCCGTTCTTACGCATATATATTCACTTCTTACACATATATATTCCGTTCTTACGCATATATATTCAGTTCTTACGCATATATATTCAGTTCTTACGCATATATGTGCAGTTCTTACACATATATATTCAGTACTTACACATATATATTCAGTTCTTACACATATATATTCAGTTCTTACTCCTATATATTCATGTCTTAAACATATATATTCCGTTCTTACGCATATATATTCAGTTCTTACACATATATATTCAGTTCTTACACATATATATTCACTTCTTACACATATATATTCCATTCTTACACATATATATTCCGTTCTTACACATATATATTCAGTTCTTACGCATATATATTCAGTTCTTACGCATATATATTCAGTTATTACGCATATATATTCCGTTCTTACACATATATATTCCGTTCTTACACATATATTCCGTTCTTACGCATATATATTCCGTTCATTCGCATATATATTCAGTTTGACGCATATATATTCAGTTCTTACGCATATATATTCAGTTCTTACGCATATATATTCAGTTCTTACGCATATATGTGCAGTTCTTACACATATATATTCAGTTCTTACACATATATATTCCGTTCTTACACATATATATTCCGTTCTTACGCATATATATTCAGTTCTTACGCATATATATTCAGTTCTTACTCATATATATTCAGTTCTTACACATATATATTCAGTTCTTACACCTATATATTCAGTTCTTACACATATATATTCAGTTCTTACACATATATATTCCGTTCTTACACATATATATTCCGTTCTTACACATATATATTCAGTTCTTACGCATATATATTCAGTTCTTTACGCATATATATTCAGTTATTACGCATATATATTCCGGATTTACACATATATATTCCGTTCTTACACATATATTCCGTTCTTACGCATATATATTCCGTTCTTACGCATATATATTCAGTTCTTACACATATAAATTCAGTTCTTACGCATATATATTCAGTTCTTACGCATATATATTCAGTTCTTACGCATATATATTCAGTTCTTACGCATATATGTGCAGTTCTTACACATATATATTCAGTTGTTACACATATATATTCCGTTCGTAATTATATATATTCTGTTCTTACACATATATATTCCGTTCTTACACGTATATATTCCGTTCTTACACATATATATTCCGTTCTTACGCATATATATTCAGTTCTTACGCATATATATTCAGTTCTTACATATATATTCAGTTCTTACACATATATATTCAGTTCTTACACATATATATTCCGTTCTTACACATATAAATTCCGTTCTTACACATATATATTCCGTTCTTACGCATATATATTCAGTTCTTACGCATATATATTCTTTTCTCATGCATATATATTCAGTTCTGACGCATATATATTCAGTTCTTACGCATATATATTCAGTTCTTACGCATATATATTCAGTTCTTTCGCATATATATTCAGTTTGACGCATATATATTCAGTTCTTTACGCATATATATTCAGTTCTTACGCAACTATATTCAGTTCTTACATATATATATTCAGTTCTTACGCATATATATTCAGTTCTTACACATATATATTCAGTTCTTACACATATATATTCAGTTCTTACACATATATATTCACTTCTTACACATATACATTCCGTTCTTACACACATATATATTCCGTTCTTACACATATATATTCACTTCTTACACATATATATTCCATTCTTACACATATATTTTCCGTTCTTACACATATATATTCCGTTCTTACACATATATATTCAGTTCTTACGCATATATATTCAGTTCTTTACGCATATATATTCAGTTATTACGCATATATATTCCGGATTTACACATATATATTCCGTTCTTACACATATATTCCGTTCTTACGCATATATATTCCGTTCTTACGCATATATATTCAGTTCTTACACATATAAATTCAGTTCTTACGCATATATATTCAGTTCTTACACATATATATTCAGTTCTTACACATATATATTCAGTTCTTACACATATATATTCACTTCTTACACATATATATTCCGTTCTTACATATATATATTCAGTTCTTACACCTATATATTCAGTTCTTACACATATATATTCAGTTCTTGCACATATATATTCACTTCTTACACATATATATTCAGTTCTTACACATATATATTCCATTCTTACACATATATATTCCGTTCTTACACATATATATTCCGTTCTTACACATATATATTCCGTTCTTACGCATATATATTCAGTTCTTACGCATATATATTCAGTTCTTACATATATATTCAGTTCTTACACATATATATTCAGTTCTTACACATATATATTCCGTTCTTACACATATAAATTCCGTTCTTACACATATATATTCCGTTCTTACGCATATATATTCAGTTCTTACACATATAAATTCAGTTCTTACGCATATATATTCAGTTCTTACGCATATATATTCAGTTCTTACGCATATATATTCAGTTCTTACGCATATATATTCAGTTCTTACGCATATATGTGCAGTTCTTACACATATATATTCAGTTGTTACACATATATATTCCGTTCGTAATTATATATATTCTGTTCTTACACATATATATTCCGTTCTTACACGTATATATTCCGTTCTTACACATATATATTCCGTTCTTACGCATATATATTCAGTTCTTACGCATATATATTCAGTTCTTACATATATATTCAGTTCTTACACATATATATTCAGTTCTTACACATATATATTCCGTTCTTACACATATAAATTCCGTTCTTACACATATATATTCCGTTCTTACGCATATATATTCAGTTCTTACGCATATATATTCTTTTCTCATGCATATATATTCAGTTCTGACGCATATATATTCAGTTCTTACGCATATATATTCAGTTCTTACGCATATATATTCAGTTCTTTCGCATATATATTCAGTTTGACGCATATATATTCAGTTCTTACGCATATATATTCAGTTCTTACGCAACTATATTCAGTTCTTACATATATATATTCAGTTCTTACGCATATATATTCAGTTCTTACACATATATATTCAGTTCTTACACATATATATTCAGTTCTTACACATATATATTCACTTCTTCCACATATACATTCCGTTCTTACACACATATATATTCCGTTCTTACACATATATATTCACTTCTTACACATATATATTCCATTCTTACACATATATTTTCCGTTCTTACACATATACATTCCGTTCTTACACATATATATTCAGTTCTTACGCATATATATTCAGTTCTTTACGCATATATATTCAGTTATTACGCATATATATTCCGGATTTACACATATATATTCCGTTCTTACACATATATTCCGTTCTTACGCATATATATTCCGTTCTTACGCATATATATTCAGTTCTTACACATATAAATTCAGTTCTTACGCATATATATTCAGTTCTTACACATATATATTCAGTTCTTACACATATATATTCAGTTCTTACACATATATATTCACTTCTTACACATATATATTCCGTTCTTACATATATATATTCAGTTCTTACACCTATATATTCAGTTCTTACACATATATATTCAGTTCTTACACATATATATTCACTTCTTACACATATATATTCCGTTTTTACACATATATATTCCGTTCTCAACATATATATTCAGTTCTTACGCATATATATTCAGTTCTTTACGCATATAAATTCAGTTATTACGCATATATATTCCGGATTTACACATATATATTCAGTTCTAACACATATATATTCACTTCTTACACATATATATTCCATTCTTACACATATATTTTCCGTTCTTACACATATATATTCAGTTCTTACACATATATATTCAGTTCTTACACACATATATTCAGTTCTTACACATATATATTCAGTTCTTACACATATATATTCAGTTCTTACACCTATATATTCAGTTCTTACACATATATATTCAGTTCTTACACATATATATTCCATTCTTACACATATATATTCCGTTCTTACACATATATATTCAGTTCTTACGCATATATATTCAGTTCTTTACGCATATATATTCAGTTATTACGCATATATATTCCGGATTTACACATATATATTCCGTTCTTACGCATATATATTCAGTTCTTTACGCATATATATTCAGTTATTACGCATATATATTCCGGATTTACACATATATATTCCGTTCTTACACATATATTCCGTTCTTACGCATATATATTCCGTTCTTACGCATATATATTCAGTTCTTACACATATAAATTCAGTTCTTACGCATATATATTCAGTTCTTACACATATATATTCAGTTCTTACACATATATATTCAGTTCTTACACATATATATTCACATCTTACACATATATATTCCGTTCTTACACATATATATTCAGTTCTTACACTTATATATTCAGTTCTTACACATATATATTCAGTTCTTACACATATATATTCACTTCTTACACATACATATTCCGTTCTTACACATATATATTCCGTTCTTACACATATATATTCAGTTCTTACGCATATATATTCAGTTCTTTCCGCATATATATTCAGTTATTACGCATATATATTCCGGATTTACACATATATATTCAGTTCTAACACATATATATTCAGTTCTTACACATATATATTCACTTCTTACACATATATATTCCGTTCTTACACATATATATTCAGTTCTTACACATATATATTCAGTTCTTACACATATATATTCAGTTCTTACACATATATATTCACTTCTTACACATATATATTCACTTCTTACACATATATATTCCGTATATACACATATATATTCCGTTCTTACACATATATATTCCATTCTTACGCATATATATTCACTTCTTACACATATATATTCCGTTTTTACGCATATATATTCAGTTCTTACGCATATATATTCAGTTCTTACGCATATATGTGCAGTTCTTACACATATATATTCAGTTCTTACACATATATATTCAGTTCTTACACATATATATTCAGTTCTTACTCCTATATATTCCGGTCTTAAACATATATATTCCGTTCTTACGCATATATATTCAGTTCTTACACATATATATTCAGTTGTTACACATATATATTCACTTCTTACACATATATATTCCGTTCTTACACCTATATATTCCGTTTTTACACATATATATTCAGTTCTTACGCATATATATTCAGTTCTTACGCATATATATTCAGTTATTACGCATATATATTCCGTTCTTACACATATATATTCCGTTCTTACACATATATTCCGTTCTTACGCATATATATTCCGTTCTTTCGCATATATATTCAGTTTGACGCATATATATTCCGTTCTTACGCATATATATTCAGTTCTTACGCATATATATTCAGTTCTTACGCATATATGTGTAGTTCTTACACATATATATTCAGTTCTTAAACATATATATTCCATTCGTAATTATATATATTCTGTTCTTACACATATATATTCCGTTCTTACACGTATATATTCCGTTCTTACACATATATATTCCGTTCTTACGCATATATATTCAGTTCTTACGCATATATATTCAGTTCTTACATATATATATTCAGTTCTTACACATATATATTCAGTTCTTACACATATATATTCCGTTCTTACACATATAAATTCCGTTCTTACACATATATATTCCGTTCTTACGCATATATATTCAGTTCTTACGCATATATATTCTTTTCTCATGCATATATATTCAGTTCTGACGCATATATATTCAGTTCTTACGCATATATATTCAGTTCTTACGCATATATATTCAGTTCTTTCGCATATGTATTCAGTTTGACGCATATATATTCAGTTCTTACGCATATATATTCAGTTCTTACGCAACTATATTCAGTTCTTACATATATATATTCAGTTCTTACGCATATATATTCAGTTCTTACACATATATATTCCGTTCTTACACATATATATTCCGTTCTTACACATATATATATTCCGTTCTTACATATATATTCCGCTCTTACACATATATATTCAGTTCTTACTATTCAGTTTTTACGCATATATATTCAGTTCTTACGCATATATATTCAGTTCTTACACATATATATTCAGTTCTTACGCATATATATTCAGTTCTTACACATATATATTCCGTTCTTACACATATATATTCCGTTCTTACACATATATATTCCGTTCTTACACATATATATATTCCGTTTTGACACATATATATTCCGTTCTTACACATATATATTCCGTTCTTACACATTTATATTCCGTTCTTACACATATATATTCCGTTCTTACACGTACATATTCCGTTCTTACACATATATATTCAGTTCTTACACGTACATATTCCGTTCTTACACATATATATTCCGTTCTTACTCATATATATTCCTTTCTTACGCATATGTATTCAGTTCTTACACATATTTTCAGTTCTTATAGATATATATTCAGTTCTTACGCATATATATTCAGTTCTTACGCATACATATTCAGTTCTTACCCATATATATTCATTTCTTACACATATATGTTCAGTTCTTACACATATATATTCCGTTCTTACACGTACATATTCCGTTCTTACACATATATATTCCGTTCTTACACATATATATTCCGTTCTTACACATATATATTCACTTCTTACACATATATATTCACTTCTTACACATATATATTCACTTCTTACACATATATACACATATATATTCCGTTCTTACACATATATATTCCTTACTTACACGTACATATTCCGTTCTACACATATATATTCCGTTCTTACACATATATATTCAGTGCTTACACATATATATTCAGTTCTATCGCAAATATATTCAGTTCTAGCACATATATATTCAGTTCTTACACATATATATTCAGTTCTTACTCTTATATATTCAGTTCTTACACAAATATATTCCGTTCTTACACATATTTATTCCGTTCTTACACATATATATTCCGTTCTTACACATATATATTCAGTTCTAACACGTATATATTCACTTCTTACACATATATATTCCGTTCTTACAAATATATATTCCGTTCTTACATGTACATATTCCGTTCTTACACATAAATATTCCATTCTTACACATATATATTCAGTTCTTACACATATATATTCACTTCTTACACATATATATTCAGTTCTTACTTATATATATTCAGTTTTTACACATATATATTCAGTTCTTACACATATATATTCCGTTCTTACAAATATATATTCCGTTCTTACACATATATATATTCCGTTCTTACACATATATATTTAGTTCTTACACATATATATTCACTTCTTACACATATATATTCCGTTCTTACACATATATATTCCGTTCTTAGTCATATATATTCCGTTCTTACGCCTATATATTCAGTTCTTACGCAAATATATTCAGTTCTTACACATATATTCAGTTCTTACAGATATATATTCAGTTCTTACGCATATATATTCATTTCTTACGCATATATATTCAGTTCTTACGCATATATATTCATTTCTTACACATATTTGTTCAGTTCTTACACTTATATATTCCGTTCTTACACGTACATATTCCGTTCTTACACATATATATTCCGTTCTTACACATATATATTCCGTTCTTACACATATATATTCAGTTCTTACACATATATACACATTTATTGTATACTTTCATATTGTTCCGTTTAGTTTGCATTGAGCTAAGCGTGCAATATTCTACGATTTTGCACGCATTGATATTGCACGGGAACTTTTGCTCGTGCTTGCTAAGAGCCGCGAAATAGAAATAAGGAACTACTTTCAAATAAAAATAACGGAATCCTTTCTATAGTGTCAACAAAAAAAAGAGTTTATTTTCAACCTTTTATGGCAAAAATTTATAAAATAATTCAAATGGTCACTCACCCACTGTTTTTAACGTTATCGAATGGTAAACAAACTTCAGAAAATCGCTTGGATGTTTTTAATGACGTCATCCGACGTCGACGTCGTTTTCGCGCAAAATAATCATCCACACAAAATTAAACTGAATGGCAAGATAGGAATTCCATCAAAAGCTATAAAAATAACACAAATACAATGAAAAGTAATAGTCATACAATTAACATTGATCAAAAACAATATGACAGTATACAATAAAAAGGTTATTTAATTTGTATGGCTAAATATTACTTGGAACTCGTTGTTTTGGCGCAGGACGACTCGCAAGCTCGTCGTCCTTTGCCAAAACAACTCGTTCCAAGTAATATTTAGCCATACAAATGCAATAACCTATAATATATTCCGTTCTTACACATATATATTCCGTTCTTACACGTACATATTCCGTTCTAACACATATATATTCCGTTCTTACACATATATATTCCGTTCATAAGCATATATATTCAGTTCTTACGTATATATATTCAGTTCTTACACATATATATTCAGTTCTTACAAATATATATTCAGTTCTTACACATATATATTCAGTTCTTACACATATATATTCTGTTCTTTTACATATATATTCCGTTCTTACACATATATATTCCGTTTTTACACATATATATTCACTTCTTACACATATATATTCCGTTCTTACACATATATATTCCGTTCTTACACATATATATTCCGTTCTTACACGTACATATTCCGTTCTTACACATATATATTCAGTTCTTACTCATATATATTACGTTTTTACGCATATATATTCAGTTCTTACGCAAATATATTCAGTTCTTACACATATATTCAATTCTTACAGATATATATTCAGTTCTTACGCATATATATGCAGTTCTTACGCATATATATTCAGTTCTTACGCATATATGTGCAGTTCTTACACATATATATTCAGTTCTTCAGCATATATATTCTGTTCTTACACATATATATTCCGTTCTTACACGTATATATTCCGTTCTTACACATATATATTCCGTTCTTACGCATATATATTATTACACATATATTCCGTTCTTACACATATATATTCAGTTCTTACACATATAAATTCCGTTCTTACACATATATATTCCGTTCTTACGCATATATTTTCAGTTCTTACTCTTATATATTCAGTTCTTACACAAATATATTCCGTTCTTACACATATTTATTCCGTTCTTACACATATATATTCCGTTCTTACACATATATATTCCGTTCTTACACATATATATTCAGTTCTAACACATATATATTCACTTCTTACACATATATATTCCGTTCTTACAAATATATATTCCGTTCTTACATGTACATATTCCGTTCTTACACATAAATATTCCATTCTTACACATATATATTCAGTTCTTACACATATATATTCACTTCTTACACATATATATTCAGTTCTTACTTATATATATTCAGTTTTTACACATATATATTCAGTTCTTACACATATATATTCCGTTCTTACAAATATATATTCCGTTCTTACACATATATATATTCCGTTCTTACACATATATATTTAGTTCTTACACATATATATTCACTTCTTACACATATATATTCCGTTCTTACACATATATATTCCGTTCTTAGTCATATATATTCCGTTCTTACGCCTATATATTCAGTTCTTACGCAAATATATTCAGTTCTTACACATATATTCAGTTCTTACAGATATATATTCAGTTCTTACGCATATATATTCATTTCTTACGCATATATATTCAGTTCTTACGCATATATATTCATTTCTTACACATATTTGTTTAGTTCTTACACATATATATTCCGTTCTTACACGTACATATTCCGTTCTTACACATATATATTCCGTTCTTACACATATATATTCCGTTCTTACACATATATATTCAGTTCTTACACATATATACACATTTATTGTATACTTTCATATTGTTCCGTTTAGTTTGCATTGAGCTAAGCGTGCAATATTCTACGATATTGCACGCATTGATATTGCACGGGAACTTTTGCTCGTGCTTGCTAAGAGCCGCGAAATAGAAATAAGGAACTACTTTCAAATAAAAATAACGGAATCCTTTCTATAGTGTCAACAAAAAAAAGAGTTTATTTTCAACCTTTTATGGCAAAAATTTATAAAATAATTCAAATGGTCACTCACCCACTGTTTTTAACGTTATCGAATGGTAAACAAACTTCAGAAAATCGCTTGGATGTTTTTAATGACGTCATCCGACGTCGACGTCGTTTTCGCGCAAAATAATCATCCACACAAAATTAAACTGAATGGCAAGATAGGAATTCCATCAAAAGCTATAAAAATAACACAAATACAATGAAAAGTAATAGTCATACAATTAACATTGATCAAAAACAATATGACAGTATACAATAAAAAGGTTATTTAATTTGTATGGCTAAATATTACTTGGAACTCGTTGTTTTGGCGCAGGACGACTCGCAAGCTCGTCGTCCTTTGCCAAAACAACTCGTTCCAAGTAATATTTAGCCATACAAATGCAATAACCTATAATATATTCCGTTCTTACACATATATATTCCGTTCTTACACGTACATATTCCGTTCTAACACATATATATTCCGTTCTTACACATATATATTCCGTTCATAAGCATATATATTCAGTTCTTACGTATATATATTCAGTTCTTACACATATATATTCAGTTCTTACAAATATATATTCAGTTCTTACACATATATATTCAGTTCTTACACATATATATTCTGTTCTTTTACATATATATTCCGTTCTTACACATATATATTCCGTTCTTACACATATATATTCCTTCTTACACATATATATTCCGTTCTTACACATATATATTCCGTTCTTACACATATATATTCCGTTCTTACACGTACATATTCCGTTCTTACACATATATATTCAGTTCTTACTCATATATATTACGTTTTTACGCATATATATTCAGTTCTTACGCAAATATATTCAGTTCTTACACATATATTCAATTCTTACAGATATATATTCAGTTCTTACGCATATATATGCAGTTCTTACGCATATATATTCAGTTCTTACGCATATATGTGCAGTTCTTACACATATATATTCAGTTCTTCAACATATATATTCTGTTCTTACACATATATATTCCGTTCTTACATGTATATATTCCGTTCTTACACATATATATTCCGTTCTTACGCATATATATTATTACACATATATTCCGTTCTTACACATATATATTCAGTTCTTACACATATAAATTCCGTTCTTACACATATATATTCCGTTCTTACGCATATATTTTCAGTTCTTACTCTTATATATTCAGTTCTTACACAAATATATTCCGTTCTTACACATATTTATTCCGTTCTTACACATATATATTCCGTTCTTACACATATATATTCAGTTCTAACACATATATATTCACTTCTTACACATATATATTCCGTTCTTACAAATATATATTCCGTTCTTACATGTACATATTCCGTTCTTACACATAAATATTCCGTTCTAACACATATATATTCAGTTCTTACACATATATATTCACTTCTTACACATATATATTCAGTTCTTACTTATATATATTCAGTTCTTACACATATATATTCAGTTCTTACACATATATATTCCGTTCTTACAAATATATATTCCGTTCTTACACATATATATATTCCGTTCTAACACATATATATTTAGTTCTTACACATATATATTCACTTCTTACACATATATATTCCGTTCTTACACATATATATTCCATTCTTACACGTATATATTCCGTTCTTACACATATATATTCCGTTCTTAGTCATATATATTCCGTTCTTACGCATATATATTCAGTTCTTACGCAAATATATTCAGTTCTTACACATATATTCAGTTCTTACAGATATATATTCAGTTCTTACGCATATATATTCATTTCTTACGCATATATATTCAGTTCTTACGCATATATATTCATTTCTTACACATATTTGTTCAGTTCTTACACATATATATTCCGTTCTTAAACGTACATATTCCGTTCTTACTCATATATATTCCGTTCTTACACATATATATTCCGTTCTTACACATATATATTCAGTTCTTACACATATATACACATATATATTCCGTTCTTACACATATATATTCCGTTCTTACACGTACATATTCCGTTCTAACACATATATATTCCGTTCTTACACATATATATTCAGTTCATAAGCATATATATTCAGTTCTTACGTATATATATTCAGCTCTTACACATATATATTCAGTTCTAACAAATATATATTCAGTTCTTAGACATATATATTCAGTTCTTACACATATATATTCTGTTCTTTTACATATATATTCCGTTCTTACACATATATATTCCGTTTTTACACATATATATTCACTTCTTACACATATATATTCCGTTCTTACACATATATATTCCGATCTTACATATATATATTCCGTTCTTACACGTACATATTCCGTTCTTACACATATATATTCAGTTCTTACTCATATATATTACGTTTTTACGCATATATATTCAGTTCTTACGCAAATATATTCAGTTCTTACACATATATTCAATTCTTACAGATATATATTCAGTTCTTACGCATATATATGCAGTTCTTACGCATATATATTCAGTTCTTACGCATATATGTGCAGTTCTTACACATATATATTCAGTTCTTCAACATATATATTCCGTTCGTAATTATATATATTCTGTACTTACACATATATATTCCGTTCTTACATGTATATATTCCGTTCTTACACATATATATTCCGTTCTTACGCATATATATTATTACACATATATTCCGTTCTTAAACATATATATTCAGTTTTTACACATATAAATTCCGTTCTTACACATATATATTCCGTTCTTACGCATATATTTTCAGTTCTTACGCATATATATTCCGTTCTTACAAATATATATTCACTTCTTACACATATATATTCCGTTCTTAAACATATATGTTCCGTTCTTACGCATAGATATTCTTACACATATATTCCGTTCTTACACATATATATTCAGTTCTAACACATATATATTCAGTTCTTACACATATATATTCACTTCTTACACATATATATTCCGTTCTTACACATATATATTCAGTTCTTACACATATATATTCCGTTCTTACACATATATATTCCATTCTTACACGTATATATTCCGTTCTTACACATATATATTCCGTTCTTAGTCATATATATTCCGTTTTTACGCATATATATTCAGTTCTTACACATATATATTCAGTTCTCACACATATATATTCCGTTCTTACACATATATATTCCGTTCTTACACATATATATATTCCGTTTTGACACATATATATTCCGTTCTTACACATATATATTCCGTATTTACACATTTATATTCCGTTCTTACACATATATATTCCGTTCTTACATGTACATATTCCGTTCTTACACATATATATTCAGTTCTTACACGTACATATTCCGTTCTTACACATATATATTCATTTCTTAGGGCATATATATTCAGTTCTTACGCATATATATTCATTTCTTACACATATTTGTTCAGTTCTTACACATATATATTCAGTTCTTACGCATATATATTTATTTCTTAAGCATATATATTCAGTTTTTACGCATATATATTCATTTCTTACACATATTTGTTCAGTTCTTACACATATATATTCCGTTCTTACACGTACATATTCCGTTCTTACACATATATATTCCGTTCTTACACATATATATTCCGTTCTTACACATATATATTCAGTTCTTACACATATATACACATATATATTCCGTTCTTACACATATATATTCCGTTCTTACACCTACATATTCCGTTCTAACACATATATATTCCGTTCTTACACATATATAATCCTTTCATAAGCATATATATTCAGTTCTTACGGATATATATTCAGTTCTTACACATATATATTCAGTTCTTACTAATATATATTCAGTTCTTACACATATATATTCAGTTCTTACACATATATATTCCGTTCTTTTACATATATATTCCGTTCTTACACATATATATTCCGTTTTTACACATATATATTCACTTCTTACACATATATATTCCGTTCTTACACATATATATTCCGTTCTTACATGTACATATTCCGTTCTTACACATATATATTCAGTTCTTACTCATATATATTCCGTTCTTACGCATATATATTCAGTTCTTACTCAAATATATTCAGTTCTTACACATATATTCAGTTCTTACAGATATATAATCAGTTCTTACGCATATATATTCAGTTCTTACGCATATATATTCAGTAATTACGCATATATGTGCAGTTCTTATACATATATATTCAGTTCTTACACATATATATTCCGTTCGTAAACATATATATTCTGTTCTTACACATATATATTCCGTTCTTACAGGTATATATTCCGTTCTTACACATATATATTCCGTTCTTACGCATATATATTATTACACTTATAATCCGTTCTTACACATATATATTCAGTTCTTACACATATAAATTCCGTTCTTACACATATATATTCCGTTCCTACGCATATATTTTCAGTTCTTACGCATATATATTCCGTTCTTACAAATATATATTCACTTCTTACACATATATATTCCGTTCTTAAACATATATGTTCCGTTCTTACGCATAGATATTCTTACACATATATTCCGTTCTTACACATATATATATTCAGTTCTAACACATATATATTCAGTTCTTACACATATATATTCACTTCTTACACATATATATTCCGTTCTTACACATATATATTCAGATCTTACACATATATATTCCGTTCTTACACATATATATTCAGTTCTTACACATATATATGTAGTTCTAACACATATATATTCACTTCTTACACATATATATTCCGTTCTTACACATATATATTCCGTTCATAAGCATATATATTCAGTTCTTACGTATATATATTCAGTTCTTACACATATATATTCAGTTCTTACAAATATATATTCCGTTCTTTTACAGATATATTCCGTTCTTACACATATATATTCCGTTCTTACACATATATATTCCGTACTTACACGTATTTATTCCGTTCTTACACATATATATTCCGTTCTTACACGTATCTATTCCGTTCTTACACATATATATTCCGTTTGTACGCATATATATTCCGTTCTTACGCATATATATTCCGGTCTTACGCATATATATTCAGTTCTTACACATATATATTCCGTTCTTACACATATATATTCGGTTCTTACACATATATATTGACTTCTTACACATATATATTCAGTTCTTACACATATATATTCCGTTCTTACACATATATACACATATATATTCCGTTATTACACATATATATTCCGATCTTACACGTACATATTCCGTTCTTACACATATATATTCTGTTCTTACACATATATATTCCGTTCTTACGCATATATATTCAGTTCTTACACATATAAATTCAGGTCTTACAAATATATATTCAGTTTTTACAAATATATATTCAGTTCTTACACATATATATTCAGTTCTTTCACATATATATTCCGTTCTTACACATATATATTCCGTTCTTACACATATATATTCCGTTCTTACACTTATATATTCCGTTCTTACACATATATATCCCGTTCTTACACATATATATTCCGTTCTTACACATATATATTCCGTTCTTACGCATATATACTTAGTTCGTACGCATATATATTCCGTTCTTACGCATATATATTCAGTTCTTACACATAAATATTCCGTTCTTACACATATATATTCAGTTTTTACACATATGTATTCACTTATTACACATATATATTCAGTTCATACACATATATATTCCGTTCTTACACATATATACACATATATATTCCGTTCTTACACATATATATTCCGTTCTTACACGTACATCTTCCGTTCTTACACATATATATTCCGTTCTTAAGCATATATATTCAGTTCTTACGTATATAAATTCAGTTCTTACACATATATATTCCGTTCTTACACATATATATTCAGTTCTTACACATATATATTCCGTTCTTACACATATATATTCCGTTCTTACACATATATATTCCTTTCTTACACATACTTATTCCGTTCTTACACATATATATTCCGTTCTTACACATATATATTCCGTTCTTACACATATATATTCCGTTCTTACACGTATATATTCCATTCTAACTCATATGTATTCCGTTCTTACACATATATATTCCGTTCTTACGCATATATATTCAGTTATTACGCACATATATTCATTTCTTACACATATATATTCAGTTCTTACACATATATATTCAGTTCTTACACATATATATTCACTTCTTACACATATATATTCCATTCTTACACATATATTTTCCGTTCTTACACATATATATTCACTTCTTACACATATATATTCCGTTCTTACACATATATATTCAGTTCTTACACATATATATTCCGTTCTTACGCATATATATTCAGTTCTTACGCATATATATTCAGTTCTTACACATATATATTCAGTTCTTAAACATATATATTCCGTTCTTACAAATATATATTCCGTTCTTACACATATATATATTCCGTTCTTACACATATATATTTAGTTCTTACACAGATATATTCCGTTCTTACACATATATATTCCGTTCTTACACATATATATTCCGTTCTTACACGTACATATTCCGTTCTAACACATATATATTCAGTTCTTACACATATATATTTCGTTCATAAGCATATATATTCAGTTCTTACGTATATATATTCAGTTCTAACATATATATTCAGTTCTTACACATATATATTCAGTTCTTACACATATACATTCCGATCTTTTACAGATATATTCCATTCTTACACATATATATTCCGTTCTTACACATATATATTCCGTACATACACGTATTTATTCCGTTCTTACACATATATATACCGTTCTTA
>JAWPHD010024091.1:0-20237 GCA_037043455.1 Cyrtodaria siliqua
CGGCTCAAAATGCAACATGCATCAATTTGCTTCGTGCCATATTCATGGAGCGAAAAAATCAGGAATTTTAATCTGAATCAAGAGTAGAAATTATTCAGTAACTTTTGTATTCTAAGAGATTGTGTTCTTAAATTCTGTAGGATTTGTGTTGGATATGTATATAATATAAAAAAAGTGTGATGTTTGTCTTTCAGGCAGTGTTTCTTAATTTATTAATTGTTCACCTATGCCCATATATGATTTTTTTTTTTGATTTTTTTTTTTTTTTTAAATGATGCTTTCTGAAACAGAAGTAGTGGTTAGACTTATTTTCTAGTCAAAAATAGTTTATTATATTACCTGTCCTACAATGTCATTAAAGGCCATTCAAGTTGATGTCATCACAGGCATGGCTCCAATAAAACAAGCCCTCCCTTCTACTCTCAAATTGGCATCTTCTACCAGCTTCCTGTATAAAAAGATGAAATGGCTTTTACTTAGCACATGATTACAATATTGATAATAATGTTACTAAATATTACTATTTGAAAACCTAGCCATTTTATAAAACAAAATGTAGGGAAAAAATCAGAAAATATACCCAACAGTGATTTGAAAGGGGAACAAATACATAAAACCAGCAGGGGAGTTAACTAGGAAACACTAAATGACACCACAACTTGCTAAAAGCAGAAAAACAACCGAAAACCACCGGCATGCAGATTAGTTTTCAAGAAATTATCACAATACAGATAACGCTACCAAATGTACATGAACAGCGCTTATCTTAAAAATCTATGAAATTATAACAATCGGTATATTTCATACAAATGTCTGTCAATTCCATGTTATATCGAAACTGTTAATTAATCGCATTGAACCGCATTGCATGCACTTCATACGTAGTTGTTGAATTCATCTTAAATTACAGTCAGTCAGTCAGTCAGTCAGTCAGTCAGAGTCAGTCAGTCAGAGTCAGTCACAGTCAGTCAGTCAGTCACAGTCAGTCAGTCAGTCAGTCAGTCAGTCAGTCAGTCAGAAAATCAGTGATCAACTGCTTGCGACCGACTGCAGTGTTTCTCCAGACGACACTGTACACCTACTCAAAGCAGTGAAAATTGAATGCAAACCATTCGGATCAGAGCGAAAAAGATAGCAGCATATTACTATACATAATGCAGCACAACACGTAACATGCCAAAAATAAATTCAGTACAGATCTGCGGAAAAAAAAAGTCTAGGCGACACAGGCAATCTTTAACGTGAATAATGATAGAACCAGAATTTAATGTTTTATTATGACGCGAAATTCACTTGAATTTCAATGATGTAATTCGTGTACATTTTTTTTATTCAAACATATATTAGCACAGCTTTATTTCTTAGTGCAAAATAACATTTATAATCAGAATTCAGAACCGAAAACACTTTTAACGCCATTTTTTAATTTACGTAAAAAGAGACGATGAAGAATGTAACAGTACATTAAAGTTTTGTCTGGATTTTTTTTTCCTATATATAAACAGACACACAATATATTGGATGTTTTTTATTTGACATGACGCGAAATTTGTATGAAATGCGCATGAACAAATATCACGAGAGAACAAATTGCCTGCGTACAAATGGAATACAAGAAATGAGATGAATACGCTAAAAGCTGGAACGCCTCATTCAGCTAACACCAAGCATGAAACAATTTTGTGTCTCGACAAATGTGCAACTGCAAACGACAAATCTTCCCAAAAGACACAGCGGTTCGAAAAAGGTTGTCACGCAACTTCAAAGCAAACAAGGAAGAGCGACTAAGTTAATAAACATATTTGATGAACATTCTCGACAAATAAGACACATCGAACAGCGGTTTTGAAATTTGTTGCACTGCATAAGTGGGTGGGGTATTTTTCTAATATTGTCAATAGCTGAAATAAATAATTTGCTATACAAACACATACCTGTTAGATGTCATATGAAGCTGCTTTCCGTGAACATGTCCCTGGCATAGTGTCGGTATATTGTATCCATTTGAACCCAACAGAGACGAGAACTAAACTTCCAGAAACAATTTATCGACTCGCAAGCACAAACTTTTTTTGGCAAATACAATCGAATATCCATCTTTCGCGGAATAGTTGATACTGCATGTACATGTGTATGCACTGAAATATGCACTGACAACATTTATATTGCGTTTCATCGCCTGGAATCCATATCGACATTACGGAAGTGGTTTGGGAGTTCACTACAAACAGCATACACAAAATAATCCATGTTTATCAAAGTATGGTCCATTTTCATGTGCAAAATCACTAATTTATGGCCAAATCCAACTAAAGTTCATTGCAATTCATCATAAAATGTTCAATTCAACTTTTTTACACAGTTGAAAACATCAAACTCAGAAATATTGATCTGTGTCAATGAAAGCTGTACTGAAAGCGTCTGGCTGATTGTTTCTGTTAAGGTCTCACTACACACTTCGATTTTACTGTGTTGGCCATAGGGAATAAAGTCCAATTTCCCATTCTAAATCAAACCTTTAAAGTCTAAAAGTATTTTTTTGGTAAAATACAGTTATTGCTGCTCATAAAAATCCATAAAATCTGGTACATAGCCCAGTTTGGTTTTTTTTAAATAGGAGTGGTGTCAGGCAAGGTACTCTTTTCGGCTTTCACTAAACAGTTTGCACCTAAATTCATACGCATTTTGAGCACCCACAAATGTGTCACATTTTGCTGTCAGTGTCGTCTAATCGCTGTTCATCCAATCTCACACTATTGTTTTCTCACCTGCAACAGGAAAAGAAAATATCCATGGCCAATTATTAAAAATATCTCAAACCGAAGAACACACCTCTACTTTTTATGGTGTAAGAATCATCCTACAGTCACATACAAGGGAGCTAAGTGTGTAGTGAGATCTTCAAGGGGGGCTCATGTGTGTGCATGTCTTGAAAATCATACCCGCAACAACTATAGGTGACTACATAAGAAAAATAATAGTTTATAGATACTTTTGTCATAGATTACATGAGTTTACGGCTCAAAATGCAACATGCATCAATTTGCTTCGTGCCATATTCATGGAGCGAAAAAATCAGGAATTTTAATCTGAATCAAGAGTAGAAATTATTCAGTAACTTTTGTATTCTAAGAGATTGTGTTCTTAAATTCTGTAGGATTTGTGTTGGATATGTATATAATATAAAAAAAGTGTGATGTTTGTCTTTCAGGCAGTGTTTCTTAATTTATTAATTGTTCACCTATGCCCATATATGATTTTTTTTTTTTGATTTTTTTTTTTTTTTTAAATGATGCTTTCTGAAACAGAAGTAGTGGTTAGACTTATTTTCTAGTCAAAAATAGTTTATTATATTACCTGTCCTACAATGTCATTAAAGGCCATTCAAGTTGATGTCATCACAGGCATGGCTCCAATAAAACAAGCCCTCCCTTCTACTCTCAAATTGGCATCTTCTACCAGCTTCCTGTATAAAAAGATGAAATGGCTTTTACTTAGCACATGATTACAATATTGATAATAATGTTACTAAATATTACTATTTGAAAACCTAGCCATTTTATAAAACAAAATGTAGGGAAAAAATCAGAAAATATACCCAACAGTGATTTGAAAGGGGAACAAATACATAAAACCAGCAGGGGAGTTAACTAGGAAACACTAAATGACACCACAACTTGCTAAAAGCAGAAAAACAACCGAAAACCACCGGCATGCAGATTAGTTTTCAAGAAATTATCACAATACAGATAACGCTACCAAATGTACATGAACAGCGCTTATCTTAAAAATCTATGAAATTATAACAATCGGTATATTTCATACAAATGTCTGTCAATTCCATGTTATATCGAAACTGTTAATTAATCGCATTGAACCGCATTGCATGCACTTCATACGTAGTTGTTGAATTCATCTTAAATTACAGTCAGTCAGTCAGTCAGTCAGTCAGTCAGAGTCAGTCAGTCAGAGTCAGTCACAGTCAGTCAGTCAGTCACAGTCAGTCAGTCAGTCAGTCAGTCAGTCAGAAAATCAGTGATCAACTGCTTGCGACCGACTGCAGTGTTTCTCCAGACGACACTGTACACCTACTCAAAGCAGTGAAAATTGAATGCAAACCATTCGGATCAGAGCGAAAAAGATAGCAGCATATTACTATACATAATGCAGCACAACACGTAACATGCCAAAAATAAATTCAGTACAGATCTGCGGAAAAAAAAAGTCTAGGCGACACAGGCAATCTTTAACGTGAATAATGATAGAACCAGAATTTAATGTTTTATTATGACGCGAAATTCACTTGAATTTCAATGATGGAATTCGCGTACATTTTTTTTATTCAAACATATATTAGCACAGCTTTATTTCTTAGTGCAAAATAACATTTATAATCAGAATTCAGAACCGAAAACACTTTTAACGCCATTTTTTAATTTACGTAAAAAGAGACGATGAAGAATGTAACAGTACATTAAAGTTTTGTCTGGATTTTTTTTTCCTATATATAAACAGACACACAATATATTGGATGTTTTTTATTTGACATGACGCGAAATTTGTATGAAATGCGCATGAACAAATATCACGAGAGAACAAATTGCCTGCGTACAAATGGAATACAAGAAATGAGATGAATACGCTAAAAGCTGGAACGCCTCATTCAGCTAACACCAAGCATGAAACAATTTTGTGTCTCGACAAATGTGCAACTGCAAACGACAAATCTTCCCAAAAGACACAGCGGTTCGAAAAAGGTTGTCACGCAACTTCAAAGCAAACAAGGAAGAGCGACTAAGTTAATAAACATATTTGATGAACATTCTCGACAAATAAGACACACCGAACAGCGGTTTTGAAATTTGTTGCACTGCATAAGTGGGTGGGGTATTTTTCTAATATTGTCAATAGCTGAAATAAATAATTTGCTATACAAACACATACCTGTTAGATGTCATATGAAGCTGCTTTCCGTGAACATGTCCCTGGCATAGTGTCGGTATATTGTATCCATTTGAACCCAACAGAGACGAGAACTAAACTTCCAGAAACAATTTATCGACTCGCAAGCACAAACTTTTTTTGGCAAATACAATCGAATATCCATCTTTCGCGGAATAGTTGATACTGCATGTACATGTGTATGCACTGAAATATGCACTGACAACATTTATATTGCGTTTCATCGCCTGGAATCCATATCGACATTACGGAAGTGGTTTGGGAGTTCACTACAAACAGCATACACAAAATAATCCATGTTTATCAAAGTATGGTCCATTTTCATGTGCAAAATCACTAATTTATGGCCAAATCCAACTAAAGTTCATTGCAATTCATCATAAAATGTTCAATTCAACTTTTTTACACAGTTGAAAACATCAAACTCAGAAATATTGATCTGTGTCAATGAAAGCTGTACTGAAAGCGTCTGGCTGATTGTTTCTGTTAAGGTCTCACTACACACTTCGATTTTACTGTGTTGGCCATAGGGAATAAAGTCCAATTTCCCATTCTAAATCAAACCTTTAAAGTCTAAAAGTATTTTTTTGGTAAAATACAGTTATTGCTGCTCATAAAAATCCATAAAATCTGGTACATAGCCCAGTTTGTTTTTTTTTAAATAGGAGTGGTGTCAGGCAAGGTACTCTTTTCGGCTTTCACTAAACAGTTTGCACCTAAATTCATACGCATTTTGAGCACCCACAAATGTGTCACATTTTGCTGTCAGTGTCGTCTAATCGCTGTTCATCCAATCTCACACTATTGTTTTCTCACCTGCAACAGGAAAAGAAAATATCCATGGCCAATTATTAAAAATATCTCAAACCGAAGAACACACCTCTACTTTTTATGGTGTAAGAATCATCCTACAGTCACATACAAGGGAGCTAAGTGTGTAGTGAGATCTTCAAGGGGGGCTCATGTGTGTGCATGTCTTGAAAATCATACCCGCAACAACTATAGGTGACTACATAAGAAAAATAATAGTTTATAGATACTTTTGTCATAGATTACATGAGTTTACGGCTCAAAATGCAACATGCATCAATTTGCTTCGTGCCATATTCATGGAGCGAAAAAATCAGGAATTTTAATCTGAATCAAGAGTAGAAATTATTCAGTAACTTTTTTATTCTAAGAGATTGTGTTCTTAAATTCTGTAGGATTTGTGTTGGATATGTATATAATATAAAAAAAGTGTGATGTTTGTCTTTCAGGCAGTGTTTCTTAATTTATTAATTGTTCACCTATGCCCATATATGATTTTTTTTTTTTGATTTTTTTTTTTTTTTAAATGATGCTTTCTGAAACAGAAGTAGTGGTTAGACTTATTTTCTAGTCAAAAATAGTTTATTATATTACCTGTCCTACAATGTCATTAAAGGCCATTCAAGTTGATGTCATCACAGGCATGGCTCCAATAAAACAAGCCCTCCCTTCTACTCTCAAATTGGCATCTTCTACCAGCTTCCTGTATAAAAAGATGAAATGGCTTTTACTTAGCACATGATTACAATATTGATAATAATGTTACTAAATATTACTATTTGAAAACCTAGCCATTTTATAAAACAAAATGTAGGGAAAAAATCAGAAAATATACCCAACAGTGATTTGAAAGGGGAACAAATACATAAAACCAGCAGGGGAGTTAACTAGGAAACACTAAATGACACCACAACTTGCTAAAAGCAGAAAAACAACCGAAAACCACCGGCATGCAGATTAGTTTTCAAGAAATTATCACAATACAGATAACGCTACCAAATGTACATGAACAGCGCTTATCTTAAAAATCTATGAAATTATAACAATCGGTATATTTCATACAAATGTCTGTCAATTCCATGTTATATCGAAACTGTTAATTAATCGCATTGAACCGCATTGCATGCACTTCATACGTAGTTGTTGAATTCATCTTAAATTACAGTCAGTCAGTCAGTCAGTCAGTCAGTCAGAGTCAGTCAGTCAGAGTCAGTCACAGTCAGTCAGTCAGTCACAGTCAGTCAGTCAGTCAGTCAGTCAGTCAGTCAGTCAGTCAGAAAATCAGTGATCAACTGCTTGCGACCGACTGCAGTGTTTCTCCAGACGACACTGTACACCTACTCAAAGCAGTGAAAATTGAATGCAAACCATTCGGATCAGAGCGAAAAAGATAGCAGCATATTACTATACATAATGCAGCACATCACGTAACATGCCAAAATTAAATTCAGTACAGATCTGCGGAAAAAAAAAGTCTAGGCGACACAGGCAATCTTTAACGTGAATAATGATAGAACCAGAATTTAATGTTTTATTATGACGCGAAATTCACTTGAATTTCAATGATGTAATTCGCGTACATTTTTTTTATTCAAACATATATTAGCACAGCTTTATTTCTTAGTGCAAAATAACATTTATAATCAGAATTCAGAACCGAAAACACTTTTAACGCCATTTTTTAATTTACGTAAAAAGAGACGATGAAGAATGTAACAGTACATTAAAGTTTTGTCTGGATTTTTTTTTCCTATATATAAACAGACACACAATATATTGGATGTTTTTTATTTGACATGACGCGAAATTTGTATGAAATGCGCATGAACAAATATCACGAGAGAACAAATTGCCTGCGTACAAATGGAATACAAGAAATGAGATGAATACGCTAAAAGCTGGAACGCCTCATTCAGCTAACACCAAGCATGAAACAATTTTGTGTCTCGACAAATGTGCAACTGCAAACGACAAATCTTCCCAAAAGACACAGCGGTTCGAAAAAGGTTGTCACGCAACTTCAAAGCAAACAAGGAAGAGCGACTAAGTTAATAAACATATTTGATGAACATTCTCGACAAATAAGACACACCGAACAGCGGTTTTGAAATTTGTTGCACTGCATAAGTGGGTGGGGTATTTTTCTAATATTGTCAATAGCTGAAATAAATAATTTGCTATACAAACACATACCTGTTAGATGTCATATGAAGCTGCTTTCCGTGAACATGTCCCTGGCATAGTGTCGGTATATTGTATCCATTTGAACCCAACAGAGACGAGAACTAAACTTCCAGAAACAATTTATCGACTCGCAAGCACAAACTTTTTTTGGCAAATACAATCGAATATCCATCTTTCGCGGAATAGTTGATACTGCATGTACATGTGTATGCACTGAAATATGCACTGACAACATTTATATTGCGTTTCATCGCCTGGAATCCATATCGACATTACGGAAGTGGTTTGGGAGTTCACTACAAACAGCATACACAAAATAATCCATGTTTATCAAAGTATGGTCCATTTTCATGTGCAAAATCACTAATTTATGGCCAAATCCAACTAAAGTTCATTGCAATTCATCATAAAATGTTCAATTCAACTTTTTTACACAGTTGAAAACATCAAACTCAGAAATATTGATCTGTGTCAATGAAAGCTGTACTGAAAGCGTCTGGCTGATTGTTTCTGTTAAGGTCTCACTACACACTTCGATTTTACTGTGTTGGCCATAGGGAATAAAGTCCAATTTCCCATTCTAAATCAAACCTTTAAAGTCTAAAAGTATTTTTTTGGTAAAATACAGTTATTGCTGCTCATAAAAATCCATAAAATCTGGTACATAGCCCAGTTTGGTTTTTTTTAAATAGGAGTGGTGTCAGGCAAGGTACTCTTTTCGGCTTTCACTAAACAGTTTGCACCTAAATTCATACGCATTTTGAGCACCCACAAATGTGTCACATTTTGCTGTCAGTGTCGTCTAATCGCTGTTCATCCAATCTCACACTATTGTTTTCTCACCTGCAACAGGAAAAGAAAATATCCATGGCCAATTATTAAAAATATCTCAAACCGAAGAACACACCTCTACTTTTTATGGTGTAAGAATCATCCTACAGTCACATACAAGGGAGCTAAGTGTGTAGTGAGATCTTCAAGGGGGGCTCATGTGTGTGCATGTCTTGAAAATCATACCCGCAACAACTATAGGTGACTACATAAGAAAAATAATAGTTTATAGATACTTTTGTCATAGATTACATGAGTTTACGGCTCAAAATGCAACATGCATCAATTTGCTTCGTGCCATATTCATGGAGCGAAAAAATCAGGAATTTTAATCTGAATCAAGAGTAGAAATTATTCAGTAACTTTTGTATTCTAAGAGATTGTGTTCTTAAATTCTGTAGGATTTGTGTTGGATATGTATATAATATAAAAAAAGTGTGATGTTTGTCTTTCAGGCAGTGTTTCTTAATTTATTAATTGTTCACCTATGCCCATATATGATTTTTTTTTTTTGATTTTTTTTTTTTTTTAAAATGATGCTTTCTGAAACAGAAGTAGTGGTTAGACTTATTTTCTAGTCAAAAATAGTTTATTATATTACCTGTCCTACAATGTCATTAAAGGCCATTCAAGTTGATGTCATCACAGGCATGGCTCCAATAAAACAAGCCCTCCCTTCTACTCTCAAATTGGCATCTTCTACCAGCTTCCTGTATAAAAAGATGAAATGGCTTTTACTTAGCACATGATTACAATATTGATAATAATGTTACTAAATATTACTATTTGAAAACCTAGCCATTTTATAAAACAAAATGTAGGGAAAAAATCAGAAAATATACCCAACAGTGATTTGAAAGGGGAACAAATACATAAAACCAGCAGGGGAGTTAACTAGGAAACACTAAATGACACCACAACTTGCTAAAAGCAGAAAAACAACCGAAAACCACCGGCATGCAGATTAGTTTTCAAGAAATTATCACAATACAGATAACGCTACCAAATGTACATGAACAGCGCTTATCTTAAAAATCTATGAAATTATAACAATCGGTATATTTCATACAAATGTCTGTCAATTCCATGTTATATCGAAACTGTTAATTAATCGCATTGAACCGCATTGCATGCACTTCATACGTAGTTGTTGAATTCATCTTAAATTACAGTCAGTCAGTCAGTCAGTCAGTCAGTCAGTCAGTCAGAGTCAGTCACAGTCAGTCAGTCAGTCACAGTCAGTCAGTCAGTCAGTCAGTCAGTCAGTCAGTCAGTCAGTCAGAAAATCAGTGATCAACTGCTTGCGACCGACTGCAGTGTTTCTCCAGACGACACTGTACACCTACTCAAAGCAGTGAAAATTGAATGCAAACCATTCGGATCAGAGCGAAAAAGATAGCAGCATATTACTATACATAATGCAGCACAACACGTAACATGCCAAAAATAAATTCAGTACAGATCTGCGGAAAAAAAAAGTCTAGGCGACACAGGCAATCTTTAACGTGAATAATGATAGAACCAGAATTTAATGTTTTATTATGACGCGAAATTCACTTGAATTTCAATGATGTAATTCGCGTACATTTTTTTTATTCAAACATATATTAGCACAGCTTTATTTCTTAGTGCAAAATAACATTTATAATCAGAATTCAGAACCGAAAACACTTTTAACGCCATTTTTTAATTTACGTAAAAAGAGACGATGAAGAATGTAACAGTACATTAAAGTTTTGTCTGGATTTTTTTTTCCTATATATAAACAGACACACAATATATTGGATGTTTTTTATTTGACATGACGCGAAATTTGTATGAAATGCGCATGAACAAATATCACGAGAGAACAAATTGCCTGCGTACAAATGGAATACAAGAAATGAGATGAATACGCTAAAAGCTGGAACGCCTCATTCAGCTAACACCAAGCATGAAACAATTTTGTGTCTCGACAAATGTGCAACTGCAAACGACAAATCTTCCCAAAAGACACAGCGGTTCGAAAAAGGTTGTCACGCAACTTCAAAGCAAACAAGGAAGAGCGACTAAGTTAATAAACATATTTGATGAACATTCTCGACAAATAAGACACACCGAACAGCGGTTTTGAAATTTGTTGCACTGCATAAGTGGGTGGGGTATTTTTCTAATATTGTCAATAGCTGAAATAAATAATTTGCTATACAAACACATACCTGTTAGATGTCATATGAAGCTGCTTTCCGTGAACATGTCCCTGGCATAGTGTCGGTATATTGTATCCATTTGAACCCAACAGAGACGAGAACTAAATTTCCAGAAACAATTTATCGACTCGCAAGCACAAACTTTTTTTGGCAAATACAATCGAATATCCATCTTTCGCGGAATAGTTGATACTGCATGTACATGTGTATGCACTGAAATATGCACTGACAACATTTATATTGCGTTTCATCGCCTGGAATCCATATCGACATTATGGAAGTGGTTTGGGAGTTCACTACAAACAGCATACACAAAATAATCCATGTTTATCAAAGTATGGTCCATTTTCATGTGCAAAATCACTAATTTATGGCCAAATCCAACTAAAGTTCATTGCAATTCATCATAAAATGTTCAATTCAACTTTTTTACACAGTTGAAAACATCAAACTCAGAAATATTGATCTGTGTCAATGAAAGCTGTACTGAAAGCGTCTGGCTGATTGTTTCTGTTAAGGTCTCACTACACACTTCGATTTTACTGTGTTGGCCATAGGGAATAAAGTCCAATTTCCCATTCTAAATCAAACCTTTAAAGTCTAAAAGTATTTTTTTGGTAAAATACAGTTATTGCTGCTCATAAAAATCCATAAAATCTGGTACATAGCCCAGTTTGGTTTTTTTTAAATAGGAGTGGTGTCAGGCAAGGTACTCTTTTCGGCTTTCACTAAACAGTTTGCACCTAAATTCATACGCATTTTGAGCACCCACAAATGTGTCACATTTTGCTGTCAGTGTCGTCTAATCGCTGTTCATCCAATCTCACACTATTGTTTTCTCACCTGCAACAGGAAAAGAAAATATCCATGGCCAATTATTAAAAATATCTCAAACCGAAGAACACACCTCTACTTTTTATGGTGTAAGAATCATCCTACAGTCACATACAAGGGAGCTAAGTGTGTAGTGAGATCTTCAAGGGGGGCTCATGTGTGTGCATGTCTTGAAAATCATACCCGCAACAACTATAGGTGACTACATAAGAAAAATAATAGTTTATAGATACTTTTGTCATAGATTACATGAGTTTACGGCTCAAAATGCAACATGCATCAATTTGCTTCGTGCCATATTCATGGAGCAAAAAAATCAGGAATTTTAATCTGAATCAAGAGTAGAAATTATTCAGTAACTTTTGTATTCTAAGAGATTGTGTTCTTAAATTCTGTAGGATTTGTGTTGGATATGTATATAATATAAAAAAAGTGTGATGTTTGTCTTTCAGGCAGTGTTTCTTAATTTATTAATTGTTCACCTATGCCCATATATGATTTTTTTTTTTTGATTTTTTTTTTTTTTTTAAATGATGCTTTCTGAAACAGAAGTAGTGGTTAGACTTATTTTCTAGTCAAAAATAGTTTATTATATTACCTGTCCTACAATGTCATTAAAGGCCATTCAAGTTGATGTCATCACAGGTATGGCTCCAATAAAACAAGCCCTCCCTTCTACTCTCAAATTGGCATCTTCTACCAGCTTCCTGTATAAAAAGATGAAATGGCTTTTACTTAGCACATGATTACAATATTGATAATAATGTTACTAAATATTACTATTTGAAAACCTAGCCATTTTATAAAACAAAATGTAGGGAAAAAATCAGAAAATATACCCAACAGTGATTTGAAAGGGGAACAAATACATAAAACCAGCAGGGGAGTTAACTAGGAAACACTAAATGACACCACAACTTGCTAAAAGCAGAAAAACAACCGAAAACCACCGGCATGCAGATTAGTTTTCAAGAAATTATCACAATACAGATAACGCTACCAAATGTACATGAACAGCGCTTATCTTAAAAATCTATGAAATTATAACAATCGGTATATTTCATACAAATGTCTGTCAATTCCATGTTATATCGAAACTGTTAATTAATCGCATTGAACCGCATTGCATGCACTTCATACGTAGTTGTTGAATTCATCTTAAATTACAGTCAGTCAGTCAGTCAGTCAGTCAGTCAGAGTCAGTCAGTCAGAGTCAGTCACAGTCAGTCAGTCAGTCACAGTCAGTCAGTCAGTCAGTCAGTCAGTCAGTCAGTCAGAAAATCAGTGATCAACTGCTTGCGACCGACTGCAGTGTTTCTCCAGACGACACTGTACACCTACTCAAAGCAGTGAAAATTGAATGCAAACCATTCGGATCAGAGCGAAAAAGATAGCAGCATATTACTATACATAATGCAGCACAACACGTAACATGCCAAAAATAAATTCAGTACAGATCTGCGGAAAAAAAAAGTCTAGGCGACACAGGCAATCTTTAACGTGAATAATGATAGAACCAGAATTTAATGTTTTATTATGACGCGAAATTCACTTGAATTTCAATGATGTAATTCGCGTACATTTTTTTTATTCAAACATATATTAGCACAGCTTTATTTCTTAGTGCAAAATAACATTTATAATCAGAATTCAGAACCGAAAACACTTTTAACGCCATTTTTTAATTTACGTAAAAAGAGACGATGAAGAATGTAACAGTACATTAAAGTTTTGTCTGGATTTTTTTTTCCTATATATAAACAGACACACAATATATTGGATGTTTTTTATTTGACATGACGCGAAATTTGTATGAAATGCGCATGAACAAATATCACGAGAGAACAAATTGCCTGCGTACAAATGGAATACAAGAAATGAGATGAATACGCTAAAAGCTGGAACGCCTCATTCAGCTAACACCAAGCATGAAACAATTTTGTGTCTCGACAAATGTGCAACTGCAAACGACAAATCTTCCCAAAAGACACAGCGGTTCGAAAAAGGTTGTCACGCAACTTCAAAGCAAACAAGGAAGAGCGACTAAGTTAATAAACATATTTGATGAACATTCTCGACAAATAAGACACATCGAACAGCGGTTTTGAAATTTGTTGCACTGCATAAGTGGGTGGGGTATTTTTCTAATATTGTCAATAGCTGAAATAAATAATTTGCTATACAAACACATACCTGTTAGATGTCATATGAAGCTGCTTTCCGTGAACATGTCCCTGGCATAGTGTCGGTATATTGTATCCATTTGAACCCAACAGAGACGAGAACTAAACTTCCAGAAACAATTTATCGACTCGCAAGCACAAACTTTTTTTGGCAAATACAATCGAATATCCATCTTTCGCGGAATAGTTGATACTGCATGTACATGTGTATGCACTGAAATATGCACTGACAACATTTATATTGCGTTTCATCGCCTGGAATCCATATCGACATTACGGAAGTGGTTTGGGAGTTCACTACAAACAGCATACACAAAATAATCCATGTTTATCAAAGTATGGTCCATTTTCATGTGCAAAATCACTAATTTATGGCCAAATCCAACTAAAGTTCATTGCAATTCATCATAAAATGTTCAATTCAACTTTTTTACACAGTTGAAAACATCAAACTCAGAAATATTGATCTGTGTCAATGAAAGCTGTACTGAAAGCGTCTGGCTGATTGTTTCTGTTAAGGTCTCACTACACACTTCGATTTTACTGTGTTGGCCATAGGGAATAAAGTCCAATTTCCCATTCTAAATCAAACCTTTAAAGTCTAAAAGTATTTTTTTGGTAAAATACAGTTATTGCTGCTCATAAAAATCCATAAAATCTGGTACATAGCCCAGTTTGGTTTTTTTTAAATAGGAGTGGTGTCAGGCAAGGTACTCTTTTCGGCTTTCACTAAACAGTTTGCACCTAAATTCATACGCATTTTGAGCACCCACAAATGTGTCACATTTTGCTGTCAGTGTCGTCTAATCGCTGTTCATCCAATCTCACACTATTGTTTTCTCACCTGCAACAGGAAAAGAAAATATCCATGGCCAATTATTAAAAATATCTCAAACCGAAGAACACACCTCTACTTTTTATGGTGTAAGAATCATCCTACAGTCACATACAAGGGAGCTAAGTGTGTAGTGAGATCTTCAAGGGGGGCTCATGTGTGTGCATGTCTTGAAAATCATACCCGCAACAACTATAGGTGACTACATAAGAAAAATAATAGTTTATAGATACTTTTGTCATAGATTACATGAGTTTACGGCTCAAAATGCAACATGCATCAATTTGCTTCGTGCCATATTCATGGAGCAAAAAAATCAGGAATTTTAATCTGAATCAAGAGTAGAAATTATTCAGTAACTTTTGTATTCTAAGAGATTGTGTTCTTAAATTCTGTAGGATTTGTGTTGGATATGTATATAATATAAAAAAAGTGTGATGTTTGTCTTTCAGGCAGTGTTTCTTAATTTATTAATTGTTCACCTATGCCCATATATGATTTTTTTTTTTTGATTTTTTTTTTTTTTTTAAATGATGCTTTCTGAAACAGAAGTAGTGGTTAGACTTATTTTCTAGTCAAAAATAGTTTATTATATTACCTGTCCTACAATGTCATTAAAGGCCATTCAAGTTGATGTCATCACAGGTATGGCTCCAATAAAACAAGCCCTCCCTTCTACTCTCAAATTGGCATCTTCTACCAGCTTCCTGTATAAAAAGATGAAATGGCTTTTACTTAGCACATGATTACAATATTGATAATAATGTTACTAAATATTACTATTTGAAAACCTAGCCATTTTATAAAACAAAATGTAGGGAAAAAATCAGAAAATATACCCAACAGTGATTTGAAAGGGGAACAAATACATAAAACCAGCAGGGGAGTTAACTAGGAAACACTAAATGACACCACAACTTGCTAAAAGCAGAAAAACAACCGAAAACCACCGGCATGCAGATTAGTTTTCAAGAAATTATCACAATACAGATAACGCTACCAAATGTACATGAACAGCGCTTATCTTAAAAATCTATGAAATTATAACAATCGGTATATTTCATACAAATGTCTGTCAATTCCATGTTATATCGAAACTGTTAATTAATCGCATTGAACCGCATTGCATGCACTTCATACGTAGTTGTTGAATTCATCTTAAATTACAGTCAGTCAGTCAGTCAGTCAGTCAGTCAGAGTCAGTCAGTCAGAGTCAGTCACAGTCAGTCAGTCAGTCACAGTCAGTCAGTCAGTCAGTCAGTCAGTCAGTCAGTCAGAAAATCAGTGATCAACTGCTTGCGACCGACTGCAGTGTTTCTCCAGACGACACTGTACACCTACTCAAAGCAGTGAAAATTGAATGCAAACCATTCGGATCAGAGCGAAAAAGATAGCAGCATATTACTATACATAATGCAGCACAACACGTAACATGCCAAAAATAAATTCAGTACAGATCTGCGGAAAAAAAAAAGTCTAGGCGACACAGGCCAATCTTTAACGTGAATAATGATAGAACCAGAATTTAATGTTTTTATTATGACGCGAAATTCACTTGAATTTCAATGATGTAATTCGCAGTACATTTTTTTTATTCAAACATATATTAGCACAGCTTTATTTCTTAGTGCAAAATAACATTTATAATCAGAATTCAGAACCGAAAACACTTTTTAACGCCATTTTTTAATTTACGTAAAAAGAGACGATGAAGAATGTAACAGTACATTAAAGTTTTTGTCTGGATTTTTTTTTCCTATATATAAACAGACACACAATATATTGGATGTTTTTTATTTGACATGACGCGAATTTGTATGAAATGCGCATGAACAAATATCACGAGAGAACAAATTGCCTGCGTACAAATGGAATACAAGAAATGAGATGAATACGCTAAAAGCTGGAACGCCTCATTCAGCTAACACCAAGCATGAAACAATTTTGTGTCTCGACAAATGTGCAACTGCAAACGACAAATCTTCCCAAAAGACACAGCGGTTCGAAAAAGGTTGTCACGCAACTTCAAGCAAACAAGGAAGAGCGACTAAGTTAATAAACATATTTGATGAACATTCTCGACAAATAAGACACATCGAACAGCGGTTTTGAAATTTGTTGCACTGCATAAGTGGGTGGGGTATTTTTCTAATATTGTCAATAGCTGAAATAAATAATTTGCTATACAAAACACATACCTGTTAGATGTCATATGAAGCTGCTTTCCGTGAACATGTCCCTGGCATAGTGTCGGTATATTGTATCCATTTGAACCCAACAGAGACGAGAACTAAACTTCCAGAAACAATTTATCGACTCGCAAGCACAAACTTTTTTGGCAAATACAATCGAATATCATCCATCTTTCGCGGAATAGTTGATACTGCATGTACATGTGTATGCACTGAAATATGCACTGACAAACATTTATATTGCGTTTCATCGCCTGGAATCCATATCGACATTACGGAAGTGGTTTGGGAGTTCACTACAAACAGCATACACAAAATAATCCATGTTTATCAAAGTATGGTCCATTTTCATGTGCAAAATCACTAATTTATGGCCAAATCCAACTAAAGTTCATTGCAATTCATCATAAAATGTTCAATTCAACTTTTTTACACAGTTGAAAACATCAAACTCAGAAATATTGATCTGTGTCAATGAAAGCTGTACTGAAAGCGTCTGGCTGATTGTTTCTGTTAAGGTCTCACTACACACTTCGATTTTACTGTGTTGGCCATAGGGAATAAAGTCCCAATTTCCCATTCTAAATCAAACCTTTAAAGTCTAAAAGTATTTTTTTGTAAAATACAGTTATTGCTGCTCATAAAAATCCATAAAATCTGGTACATAGCCCAGTTTGGTTTTTTTAAATAGGAGTGGTGTCAGGCAAGGTACTCTTTTCGGCTTTCACTAAACAGTTTGCACCTAAATTCATACGCATTTTGAGCACCCACAAATGTGTCACATTTTGCTGTCAGTGTCGTCTAATCGCTGTTCATCCAATCTCACACTATTGTTTTCTCACCTGCAACAGGAAAAGAAAATATCCATGGCCAATTATTAAAAATATCTCAAACCGAAGAACACACCTCTACTTTTTATGGTGTAAGAATCATCCTACAGTCACATACAAGGAGCTAAGTGTGTAGTGAGATCTTCAAGGGGGGCTCATGTGTGTGCATGTCTTGAAAATCATACCCGCAACAACTATAGGTGACTACATAAAGAAAAATAATAGTTTATAGATACTTTTGTCATAGATTACATGAGTTTACGGCTCAAAATGCAACATGCATCAATTTGCTTCGTGCCATATTCATGGAGCGAAAAAATCAGGAATTTTAATCTGAATCAAGAGTAGAAATTATTCAGTAACTTTTGTATTCTAAGAGATTGTGTTCTTAAATCTGTAGGATTTGTGTTGGATATGTATATAATATAAAAAAAGTGTGATGTTTGTCTTTCAGGCAGTGTTTCTTAATTTATTAATTGTTCACCTATGCCCATATATGATTTTTTTTTTTTGATTTTTTTTTTTTTTTTAAATGATGCTTTCTGAAACAGAAGTAGTGGTTAGACTTATTTCTAGTCAAAAATAGTTTATTATATTACCTGTCCTACAATGTCATTAAAGGCCATTCAAGTTGATGTCATCACAGGTATGGCTCCAATAAAACAAGCCCTCCCTTCTACTCTCAAATTGGCATCTTCTACCAGCTTCCTGTATAAAAAGATGAAATGGCTTTTACTTAGCACATGATTACAATATTGATAATAATGTTACTAAATATTACTATTTGAAAACCTAGCCATTTTATAAAACAAAATGTAGGGAAAAATCAGAAAATATACCCAACAGTGATTTGAAAGGGGAAACAAATACATAAAACCAGCAGGGGAGTTAACTAGGAAACACTAAATGACACCACAACTTGCTAAAAGCAGAAAAACAACCGAAAACCACCGGCATGCAGATTAGTTTTCAAGAAATTATCACAATACAGATAACGCTACCAAATGTACATGAACAGCGCTTATCTTAAAAATCTATGAAATTATAACAATCGGTATATTTCATACAAATGTCTGTCAATTCCATGTTATATCGAAACTGTTAATTAATCGCATTGAACCGCATTGCATGCACTTCATACGTAGTTGTTGAATTCATCTTAAATTACAGTCAGTCAGTCAGTCAGTCAGTCAGTCAGAGTCAGTCAGTCAGAGTCAGTCACAGTCAGTCAGTCAGTCACAGTCAGTCAGTCAGTCAGTCAGTCAGTCAGTCAGTCAGAAAATCAGTGATCAACTGCTTGCGACCCGACTGCAGTGTTTCTCCAGACGACACTGTACACCTACTCAAAGCAGTGAAAATTGAATGCAAACCATTCGGATCAGAGCGAAAAAGATAGCAGCATATTACTATACATAATGCAGCACAACACGTAACATGCCAAAAATAAATTCAGTACAGATCTGCGGAAAAAAAAAGTCTAGGCGACACAGGCAATCTTTAACGTGAATAATGATAGAACCAGAATTTAATGTTTTATTATGACGCGAAATTCACTTGAATTTCAATGATGTAATTCGCGTACATTTTTTTTATTCAAACATATATTAGCACAGCTTTATTTCTTAGTGCAAAATAACATTTATAATCAGAATTCAGAACCGAAAACACTTTTAACGCCATTTTTTAATTTACGTAAAAAGAGACGATGAAGAATGTAACAGTACATTAAAGTTTTGTCTGGATTTTTTTTTCCTATATATAAACAGACACACAATATATTGGATGTTTTTTATTTGACATGACGCGAAATTTGTATGAAATGCGCATGAACAAATATCACGAGAGAACAAATTGCCTGCGTACAAATGGAATACAAGAAATGAGATGAATACGCTAAAAGCTGGAACGCCTCATTCAGCTAACACCAAGCATGAAACAATTTTGTGTCTCGACAAATGTGCAACTGCAAACGACAAATCTTCCCAAAGACACAGCGGTTCGAAAAAGGTTGTCACGCAACTTCAAAGCAAACAAGGAAGAGCGACTAAGTTAATAACATATTTGATGAACATTCTCGACAAATAAGACACATCGAACAGCGTTTTGAAATTTGTTGCACTGCATAAGTGGGTGGGGTATTTTTCTAATATTGTCAATAGCTGAAATAAATAATTTGCTATACAAACACATACCTGTTAGATGTCATATGAAGCTGCTTTCCGTGAACATGTCCCTGGCATAGTGTCGGTATATTGTATCCATTTGAACCCAACAGAGACGAGAACTAAACTTCCAGAAACAATTTATCGACTCGCAAGCACAAACTTTTTTTGGCAAATACAATCGAATATCCATCTTTCGCGGAATAGTTGATACTGCATGTACAT
>JAWPHD010024092.1:0-20234 GCA_037043455.1 Cyrtodaria siliqua
AAAAGAATGTATGTTTTACATTGGTCATGTAAATAAAACCATTTTAAATATGACTATTAAAAGCATATTTTTTAAAATAGAAATTGATAATTTTTGAGTTTTTTATGTTGCAGTATCAGCAATTTGACTTCTGAAAATATTTTAAATTCAAAGTATTAGACGTTTTATAGAAGGCAAAAGTGTTTGTGATCTATATATCAATTAATTGTGTGTATAATATGTACCTTACATTTATGCTAAGTATTTTCTGTGTTTAACCAACAATGGCTCTTATACTTGGACATAGTGAGGCTAGATACTTTGATCAGTTTATACGTGATAGTGACACGACCTCTTTTAATTATAGTGGATTTAAAGTTGAACACTTCTTGCGAGAACCACTTGTCAATGATTACCTTCGTGATGCTTCGGTAAGTAATGCTTATTTTTCCTATTTTATTTAGCTCCGATCGTCTTTTATATAATGATTCAACCTATTGAACGCAATGAAAGGGTTTGCATTTTTTGTAATATGCGAGTTATTGAGAATGAGTAACACTTTCTGCTTGTGTGCCCGTTTTACTCTGAACCAAGAACAAGATTTCTGCCTAGATATTTCTGCAGATGGCCAACACTTAATAAATTAGACTCTCTTATGTCAAAGCAATCGTAAATATTTTATTATGCCTTTAAAAAACGCATTCAAAACAATTAATGTACATATGCATGTATCACGAAAGTGGGTGAACTTGATATATTGGTGTGTGCGTGATACACATTTATGGCTAATGCTATTTAATAAACTTTAATTTATGACGATATGTTGTAATTGTCAATATATAAAAAAGAAGTGTTGTTAATATAAAATATACATATTTGCTTTCCTCCAAGTAAAACGTATTATATATTTATATATATTTATTATATGAAAGTCACCATGAAAGGGAGAGACAGACTTTTGTATTTTCATATGTATATGTAGGCTATAAACTATTGTATTGTGGTTTAATGCTGAATACAATTATGTTATGTTATTGTATAGCTAGTTTTCACCCCGTTACGTCAATGTTTAATTTCACGTCATTTAAACTGAAAACAAGAAATACCCTTGCAGTATTCTTATTTTTGATGTATAAAAAGAAGTGTTGTTAATATAAAATATACATATTTGCTTTCCTCCAAGTAAAACGTATTATATATGTATATATATTTATTATATGAAAGTCACCATGAAAGGGAGAGACAGACTTTTGTATTTTCATATGTATATGTAGGCTATAAACTATTGTTTTGTGGTTTAATGCTGAATACAATTATGTTATGTTATTGTATAGCTAGTTTTCTCCCCGTTACGTCACTGTTTAATTTCACGTCATTTAAACTGAAAACAAGAAATACCCTTGCAGTATTCTTATTTTTGATGTACGATGGCATCAAATTAGTGAATCCAAGGTAATACACGTACATACACCTGAAGCGTGTCATTGATCTTTGTGTGTATCTCAAGACACCTTCTGTCTCAGCGGGTGTCACACCATAGGTGTGATTGCATTAACCCGTGAATTGTTTGTTAATACACAAGTGTTTTTATTCCATTAGTCCGTTAATTATTGTTTAAAGCCGTGGTGTTGTTATAGTATGCTAATCCCATTAAATCGGGAATACACAATTATTATTTTTAAGTTCGTATTCACGTGAGAGCAGGTAGTATGGTTTCAGATAGGGTCCGTTCATTTATTTAAAACATAATACATAGAGGATCTTAAACGAGTTCCCATTTCATATAAGATTTATGAAACGAGTTATGAATTATTTTAATTTTAACGAACCTTTTGACGAGTAACGGAAATAGCAGGTGCGTGGTACGCTTAGAAGAAATAAATAGTTTTGCTTCTAGTGTCAAGAAAACATAAATGGAGGCTGCCATCTTGGAACCATGACGTCATCGCGCCATTTTACCATATATGACATATTGACAAAATACATTTTATAGCAAAGAAAATCACTGCAAATTGATTAAAAATAAATATACAGATGTAAAATTGTACAACGTGTTTGGTTATTTTCATTTGCAGTGATTTCTTTGCTTTAAAATACATTTGGTCAATATGCCATACATGGTAAAAAAAGCGCGATAACGTCATGGTTCCAAGATGGCAGCCTCCATTTATGTTTTCTTGCAACTTTTCATAGGTCATATCTCCTTTATTTTCCATGGCATTTTGATAATTCTTTCAGCTTTTTTCAAGTTGCTCAGAGCCTTTAAAATAAATCTTGTTTGAAAATAGTGCATCAACCCCTTTAAACAGCAGGCAGTGAGATAAACATGACTTATAGTGTTTCCCCAATAGCAGTATGGCGGGTCGGTGCGCCCTGCCCTTTTTTGCACGCACTGCTGCCCTAAAATCCCATCCTGCTGCCTACTATAACTGCACAAAATGTAGCACTGACATTTGATATGAACCAGAGATGATTATATTACCAGATTCACCCTAATTAAGTCGGGGTATTTTATATACTTAAAAACTCGGCAATGATGTGGCATTCTACGACGGATATTTATATTTTTAGAGACAAATGCTTGATGATAAAAGGTTAATGTTATTTAATTAAAGTTCAGAGATACCCCATCAATTTAAATTATGGTTCAGTCATTATTTTGTTGACAAGTTTGCCATTTTTAAAGCCACGTCATATTTTGAGTGCATTTAGTGATGGATAAATGTGTATAAATATACGGACTGGAGGTTTAAAACCAGAGCCTTGTCTGGGAGAGCCGTGTCCGGGAGAGCGTCGTCCGCCTGTGAATAAAACGTCATTTGTACCAGTGAGTTTGTTAGTTTCTTATTCCACAACGACGCGTATGGTAGACATATTGACGGTGAACATGGCGGTATTTCAATGAGGTATTTTTATATCATTCCATGGTCAACGGCGTATGGTACCAGTTTCTAACAAAAATGCCTTGCCCTAAACGAGAAAACAATGGGCGAAATAAACAAAGTGGAATTTAGTTGGGAACAAACAGAGGTTATGAAGACAACGTATCACAATGACATGTAACAGTGAAAAGACTAAATTAAAAAGCAGACAACATATCCTAAGGGTGATTAAACAATACTCAGAATCTTTATAAAAAACACGTATTCAGAATTAAACGAAGAAAACAAAAGTATTGAGAATGTACCATCGATATCTGTCAATTAATATCAGTCCCAGAGATCTCCAAAGATCGGAATGTATAACAGCGCGGGGAGACGTTTTTCCGCCCCCACACTGCACAGGCAACGCTACTGTGATATATAAAAAGAGTTTGAAATGAGAAATTTGGAAATCGCCGAACACGATAAATACAAAATATATTGCAATCTCGGTTTGATTGAGACTGTTCATGAATTGTAACGAAAATGCTTTCTATCGTTCACGTTCAAGTACACCTCAATTTTGATCATATTATTTCAATTATCATATTTGGTCCATTTTATACTATATTACATCATATCTAAATCTCTATTAGTTCGTTACAGTTAGCCAAACTATTCATGACTACTTTCGGTATTCCCTGTACCACGCACCTGCTATTTCCGTTATGTTTCGGACTGTACGGTATGTACGACTTTTACCCCTTACCGGAAATATGGGTGGCTACTAGAAGTCGGTACGATTTTATAATGTAGGGGAAATGGGAAAAACAGGGTTTGCTGTTGTCCAATAAATAACAAACGGAGGGTTATTTATTAACTGTTTAAAATGCTTTATATATAAACGCAGAATAGTTCAGTATATTGACTTTGTAATTTAGCAGTAACGTTCTGGATTTTTTTTCTTCAAAATTGATTATCATATTTGTACCAGTTATACTTATAAGTATGAAACCACCAGTTATTTTCACCATTGACACCAATGCTAAAATGTCACATGTTAATGTTTTTCTGCAACTTCAACTCAAGTATGGATAATGCAGCAGAGTAATTTCCATATAGAAAATTAGTTTTCCATTTGAAAAATCACCAGAAAAGGTGGGGTCACAAGACATGTAAGAAAGTTCTCGTGTATTTACTAAACAGATCAAGGGTACAGCTGTTTTCATTGATAGTTGCTCACAACGAGTATGTATAGATCTGAAATTTGGAAAATGTTCATCAATCAAGTAAAACCTGTCAATACACTTATTATACCAATTTACAACAAAAAAGGAGGGATCACCTTTTACTATATGAACTACACTTCCATCGGAGGTTTATATGCAACTGGTGATGGTAAACCTTATAATAATTTCTTAAACTAGAGTAACAGGCCTGCCAGATCTCTGGATTCTCAGGATTTTTCTTTTGTTCTCCGGAGCACCGGATTTAGGTGTACAATCTCCGGATTTTCCATCAGTTTTAAAAAAAAAAGTTCATGATTTAACAGCTGTATTTTCACAGTTTATCTGCTATTTCCTGCAATGGTCCTGTTTCGCTAGTGTACATGTTTCGCTACATGTACATGTAGTTACACGTGTCAAATAAATGGGGTTATCCATGTAATGCACTCAGCCTCACTGAATATACAATTAACACTTAAGTACATAATTAGTTACTTCAGTGACATACCAGCATGTGCAATAGCAATACATTAACGAATACAAATATCTTTATTCTCTCAAATAATGCATATATATCATAACAACATGAGGTTACAATAAAGATTTGAAAAGAAATGAGGCTTGGCACAAACTAACATTCAATGAAATACAAAATTTCAAGCGCATGAGCGAAAACCTTGGCCAAATGAAATCTCTCTATTTGAATTTTAACATTTTTTTTTTATAAATAAGCACACTTTTTGTATTCTGAAATATTTTCAGTACTTATATTCATAACATTGTGTAGACTGTATAATTATATGTTTGTTTCGTAAATACTTAGGTTTAATCCATCGTTTTCTACTTTCTGAGAAGTACGGACATTCAATAATATAGTGAAATTCGTCATCAGCTGTTTTATTAAAAAGGGTACATTTACGCATTTCTAATTCGATTCTGTTCCAACTTCCGGTCTCTACAGGTAACTTATGGTTTCGTGTCCTAAATCTTATAACAAACTTTAACAGGTTGATTGGCGTATTGGTTAAATAGTTTTCTAATTGAAATTTAACCTTAAACATTCTATAATTTATACATTTACTGGAATTTTCAACACTTGAATACCAGTTATTTAGAAAATAAATCTGACGGCTTTTGCTGGATATTAGTGGAAAGCCATTTATGATTTGGAAAATCTTGATTATCCCATATAGTGTTTAAACCACATTTAACCAGTACATTTGTTTATACATTTAAGCCACAGAAAAGTGCTGTTTCTTGATGGATGACTGTAAATATAATTACTAAGCAAAACAGTATACAATATACCAGAAAGTTGTGGTTCACCAATTGGTATAATATGCTTTGACCAAAAAGAGATAAGTCTCGACTCAATAGCAATAGATAAAGGCTTTACACCTGTTTCACCATATACCATGCACTGAATTTGGCGTGCTCGATTTCAAATTTAATAAAATGATATGCTTTAAGAATTTAAGTTGCACCCTTTCTATTATGTCTATATCTCCATTTCCCAAAATTTCACAACAAATACAGTAAAGCAGGTTTGACCAATCTATTAAAAAGTTCAATTTGCATATCAATTGGAAGATGTAAGTCTTTAGCTTTTTTAAGAAGACAATACATAGCTTTTGTTGCTTGTTTTGAAATGGCAATATTTGCATTACAAAAGGTGCCATTTCAGCTAAAAAGGATGCTTAAATATTTACAATAACTTCGGTCAAGTAAAAGTGTACTGAATGCGACGATCTTTCGAAAATACAAGTGTTTTCGTTTTGGTGGTATTTAGAGTTAATTTCCAATTTTCACAATAATTTGCATAAACATTTAAGGCTGTTTGTAAGTGACTGCCGATTCTGAGACAATAACGGCGTCGTCTGCATATAAGAGCATGAATGGTTTACATAATTAAATACAGCAACTTGCTCTTCTTTTGGGCATTTTACTCCTTCAACAATACCACTGATGGCAAAGAAGTCATGTAAGTCATTTAGGTACTATGAAAACAAAACCGAAGATACATTTTCTCCTTGAGTATGCCTAGAGAGCATGCAGCATAATCTAATTTGGTTCCATTAACAATTACACAGGATTTGACATTATTATAAATAGACTTTATTACATTCAGAAAGTTACCTGTTATATGATATGATAGTAATTTTGACGATAAGCTTGTTCTGCAAAGCGTATCATTTCTTTTTGCTATTGCGAAATGAATCAATTAACATTTTTAAAACAAACATATTATCTACTGTAGAGTATGGATTTACCGAGATTTCTGATGAAGTTGACATTCTTACTATGAACTATTTGGCACTGAATATACCTCTCTTAATTCTTGTCCGTTTTTGTACAAAATAATTGGCGCGCATGTCAACTGTGTAAGTGACCACAGACGAAGTCAGTTTGCAAATGAGATACTGTTTGCTTGCCTTGTTACGGTGACAAATATCTTCTTAAACTAACCAGAGGGCTACCGTTCCAAGTCGGTAACCCTGTCTTGAATAGCACTCTTGTGTTGTGTATTGTTCTTTTTATCGTATAGCTAATTTGCTTTTTGTTTGTGGTATAGTGCAGATCTACCGTGCCATTGCATTTGGATGCTGTGATTTCTATAGGATCATTTTTCTCATTTTTCCAGTCACTCCAAATTAACTTAAATGGATTATAAAACGTCAATACAATGTTGTATCATAACATTCAATAAAACTCGACAATTTATTCAACGATTTTCCAAATTTCAATTCACCAATTGGCGCTCTTCGGTGTCAATGACGATATGCGCTGCTTTATCTTCATACACAACTTTAATTTCATGATGTTCGATGATAAACGAGAACAAAGTTTGGTATCCCTATGGGTACGAACTGTGCACCACTTGTCGCAGATTTGTTTTTATTTTGCTATGAAGGGATTTCATGTTGAGACTTTCAACAGATACCCAGGCAGATGTTATTGAAGCTTTTAATGACACCTCTCGGTATCTGGATGACATACTGAACATTGACAACCCTTTCTTTCCAACTATGGTTGATAATATTTATCCTAAAGAACTTCAGCTTACTAAAGCTAATATATCTGATAATAACGCTTCTTTTCTTGATTTAGATCTCTCGATTGAAAATGGTGAAATAATTAGCAAAATCTATGACAAGAGAGATGATTTTAATTTTGACATTGTTAATTACCCCCACTTGGATGGGAATGTTCCCCGAGCAACTTCTTATGGGGTGTATGTGTCTCAACTTATTCGTTTTTCAAGAGCTTATACTCGAGTTGAGGTCTTTAATATTCGTAATCTTTGTATAACTAAAAAGCTACTCAATCAGGGTTACCGTTACCATAAACTTCGTAAAACCTTTGCAAAATTTTATTATCGTAACCCTGATCTTCTTTCCAAATATAAAAGTAATTTAAGGACTCTTCTGAGACAAGGACTATCACAACCTGACTTCTATGGTGATGTGATTTATAAACTTCTTGGTCATGATCACTTTCATACTATCTTTGTTAAACTTGTTAAAAAGATTATCAAAAGAGGTTATGACCCTATCATTTTGCAACGAACTGCATGCTTTGTGGTGGACCCTTTTACAGTTCGCCACTATGCTTTCCTCTTTAATTGTACGATGACCGGACAGGCTGTGGACCCTATGATGACGCCTACCTAAAGCCCATTGGGATGGTGGCGTTTGATGTTTGTCTATGATCTTTCCTGTCGTGCCCTTAATGGTTTATTCTCTTGTTGCTCTGGCTTCTGCCAAGTCATTGAGTACCTTCATTGTGGCTTTCTAGGCTATTGTGTTTTTTGTATTATATTTACACGAGCATATTTGTGTTTTACTTATATTGCCTATTGATGCTGCCTTGTTGGTTAGAGATTAGATCACGGCGTGGATTTCTTTATTCACACTGTCCTGTTTTAATGGGATGACAGTAGGGTAAGTGTGAGGTTTGGTGCAACCTAGAACCGGTTTAAACCCCCAGTGGCCCTTGTTGTCACTGACCGTTCCAAGGTGGTAGCCCTATTGTCAACCCTTTTGTGTTTGTGATGTCGTTTGCATTTTTTATTACTTTTGCCTCCTCGTTTGTCTGTTTGCGTGTTTGTTTTTGTGTTTTGTGGTTGACTGTCGTCCTTGAATGCTGCTTTCCCTGTCCGATATTTTTATATTTCTTTATAACATTGACTTCATAACCTCTGTCCCCTGCTAAATCTAATTTTGTTTATTTCCCCCATTGTTTTCTCGTTTAGGGCGTTTTGTTAGAAACTGGGACCATACGCCGCTGGCCATGGAATGGTGTGAAAACACCTCATTGAAGGTTCCATGTTCACCGTCATATGCATACCATCTTCGTGATGGCTCACATTTCTGTACTATTTGGCATTTTAAATATTGAGTTCTACACAACCCGGGGCTAAAGGGCGTGGACGGTAGCAATCACTTTTCACTACCGTTCATGAACAGTCACAATCAAACCGAGACTGCAATATTTTAAGCTCACCTGAGCCGAAGGCCCAAAGTGAGCTATGTTGTGACCGCTTTTTGTCCGTCGTCCGTCCGGCGTCCGTTAGCTCTTGGTTAAGGACTATCGGTAAGCTATCTTTGATCCAAAAAATCCAAAATCGATGAAATATGGTCAAGTGATTTTTTCAACGATGTACGCATTTTAGGCACGAGCAATGTCAACCATATAGTACATGACAGTAGTTCAACACTATTGATGTGAACATAATATTGGAAAGAATACTTATATGGCAGGAATTGTGCGCTTTATATTGGAAAGGTTTGGTGCAGTTTTACTCAAAGTTATTTTGTTTTTTATGTGAAATAAACTGGTCCATAAAATAGTCCATTTATCCAGCGAGTGCAGACGAGACATCATTTCTGAATAAAATAAGCCATGTTATCACATCATCCAAAATTCGAAGTACACCATACTCCTTTGGCAACTTCTCCTTTGACAATTTTGACCACATTTCACATGGATGATACTGAGGTCAAATTATTCCAAAACATTACAAATTAGGTCAATGCGACATCCAAAATGGCCGCCATTACCATATTTAGTCAAAACCTTAAGAAATTTTCTTCTCAGGTACCACTGAACATATTCTAAATGTTTTTATTTATAATTGATCACCAACTCCTATAATATAAAAGTTGTATAAACGAAGTTCCTAGGGTCAAAAATGGCTTTGCCCCGGGATTCCAAAGTTTGTTACTATTGATATTTTACATGTTTTACATAGACTTATATAGGGCATGTCCTCAGAAACCGCTTGACCAATTTGACCAATTTTCACGTGGACAATACTGAGGTCAATGCCTTCCAAAGTTTTACAAATTATGTCAATGTGACATCCGAGTTGGCCGCCATTACCATATATAGTCAAAACCTTTAAAAAATCTTCCTCACAACAAGAACCTCTGAACAAATTTTGACAGTTTTTATTTATAAATGATCACCAACTCATAGACTACAAAGGTTTTACAAACAAAGTGCCTAGGATCAAAAATGGCTGTGCGCTGGGGTTCCATAGTTTGTATATGGAGATTTGACATGTTTTACATAGACTTATATGGGGCATTTGTAAACGACAAGATGGCGCCATTACTATATATGGTCAAAACCTTAAAAAATCTTCTTTTCAAGAACCGCTAACAAAATTTGTATATGGAGATTTTACATGTTTTACATAGACTTATATAGGACATTTGTAAACAACATCTCCTCTGAAACCGCTTGACCAATGTTGACCAATTTTCACGTGGATGATAATGATGTCAGTGCCCTTCAAATTTTACAAATTAGGTCAATGCGACATCCAAGATGGCTGCCATTACCACATATGGATTTAGTTAAAAATACTGTATTTTGCCTCAAGATGATAGGGTCTTCATTTTTCATCCGATCTTTACCAAATTTTAACAGATTGTTAATATCAATGAAAGTTCGGACAGATCGAAAACTAGCTATATCGGACCACAAACACCATAGTTATGTGGCGTTGAATTATTGAAAAATGCCATTTTCAGCCTTGTGAACTAAAGTGTTCACAAGGCTGAAAATGGCATTTTTCAATAATTCAACGCTTTCACTTTTCCAAACTTGGCCAGATTGTTGATATCAATGAAAGCTCGGACGAGTTTGGAAACCAGCCAGATCGAACCAGTTACATCGGAGTTATGGCCCTTTTTCAATATTTGGTAATGTACACTGGAAATCACAGTGGTTGTGGGTTCAAATCTCACTGGAGGCTTCTTTTTTTTCATAAAAATACCTTGGTTCATCTGTTGATTTTGTTTTGATTTTTGAATTATTTTATTATTATTATTATAATTTATTTTAATTTATTTAAATTTTTTTTTATATTTTTATTTATTTTTTGTTTTTCTCATGAGAAACCTTGGTTCATATTTCTTTAATTGGGAGATAAGGGACCTTGTTGAATCTGTTTTACATAGAGTTATAGGGAAGAACTTCAAAACTCTTCTTGTCTGAAACTACAAGAGATAAAGGTTTAATATTTGTTTTATTTATTATCTTCTCTACTACGTTTGTTCAAATTTGGCCCTGCCTCATGGGGTCACAGTTTTACTTAGACTTATATAGGGACAAAATTCAAAAATCTTCTTCTCTGAAACTATAAGAGCAAAAGATATAATATTTTGTATTTACAATCAGCTTATTGTCCCCTACTAAGGTTGTTCAAATGGTGACCCTGGGGTCAAATTTGGCCCCGCCCCAGGAGTCACAGTTTTACATAGATTGATATAGGGAAAACTTAAAAAGCTTCTTCTCTGAAACTACAAGAGCTAAAGGTTTAATATTTTGAATTTATTATCAGCTTATGTTCCTCTACAAAGTTTGTTCAAATGGTGACCCTGGGGTCTAATTTGGCCCCTCCCCAGGGGTCACTTTTTTTCATAGACCTATATATACTATAAAAGTTGTACAAATGAAGTTCCTAGGGTAAAAGTTGTCTGTACCCCGGGTTTCCTATCCATCCATTTCCATACAAACATTCTTTGTAAATACGAAGACTTAAGTTTTGCAACTTTATCTCATATCGTACAAATTTTCAATCTAATAATCAATTACTTTTTCCTCTTTGCAAAAATTCTCAGGTCAGCGACTAATGGCTATTTGAATTTATCGTGTTCGACGATTTCCAGCTTTCTCCTTTCATACATTTTTTTATAAAGTTGAAGGTTAATAATGTTGAACTGCAAAACGGAGAAAATCATTTTCGATAATAAAAAAAAAAACAGCATTCAAACGCAATGGCACCGTATGTCCGCACTGCACCACAAACCGAAATAAATGAGCATATTTGAAAAGTCAATAAAAATGAGACTACATAGCTCAAAGAGTGGTGAAGAAAGGGTTATCGACTTGGAACAGTGAGTAGGCAATAAGGTCTACAGGTTAGCTTAAATCGAATTAATGTGTACACAACCTCGCTATTAGAAACGCCCAAATTGACCAAACAGTGTAATAAAGTACATCCCATCAAAAAAGAATCTCTAACAATAACGTCCTCATCCATAGAAATTAGGACATAAATGTTGTTGTAAAGCTATATAAAAATACATAATTAGAAATATCAGGGTATATCCAGAATTGTACTGAAAAACTACAGTAGTTGCAGCGAACAAGAAAACCAATCTAGGGTTCGACCAAAAATCCATGCACCTACCTTCCTTTGTCCGGGTTTCAGCAAGCACGGAGTCCCAAGAGTGTGTCCAGTCATCGCACAAGGGAAACAGTGAAGCGTAGTGACTGCCTCTTGAGGGTTAATCTCTCAACCTAAGGTGCTTTGCAATAATAAAGGTTTGTATCCTTTCTGACGTATTTCCTGATTAATTTTGTAAAATGGTCAGGAAACTCGTCAGATCCCTTTTAACTTCCGAAGTCTATAGACCACATCTACATAAGATAAAGGATGTGATATCCCTAGCCATGTGTAAATTAAATTACAGACCGGTTAGCTTATTACCAGTTCCATCTAAAAGTTTCGAAAAAATTCTTGGTGAACAATTGCCACAGTTTTTTGAAAATATTTCTGATAATTCCTATGTGCATTTAGAAAAGGCCATGGGTGCCAAACTACTCTTTTGAGACTGATTGAAGACTGGAAAAATATATTAGAAACTAATGAATTCTTAACTGCTATTTTAATGGATCTCTCCAAGGCTTTCGACTGCCTACCACACAATACTCTACTCTGTAAATTATCTGAATACGGATTATCTGAGAACTCGGGCAAATGCTATCTCGCTATTTATCTGGGCGCAAACAGCAGATTAATATTGGCAATACTGTTAGTACTTGGGCCAGTATACAAAAAGGTGTCGCTCAAGGCTGGATACTGGGCCCGCTTCTTTTTAACGTATTTATTAACGATATCTTTTATTTCATACAAAGAGGTACGTTATATAACTATGCCGATGACAATACTTTATCTTGTAACTCACCAAATTATAATGAATTGCTGGATGTATTACAGGAAGAGAGTAATATTCTAATCGACTGGGTCCATGTTAATTGTTTGAAGGCCAACCCAGGTAAATGCCAGGCTATAGCAGTTGGGCCGAGGACTCACGACAAATGCCAAGGTTTCAAAATAGGAGATGCGGGTATCTCATGTGAAGACGTGGTTAAATTATTGGGTTTTGACATTAATTTTAAATTAAATTTCGACATGCATATAGACATATAGAAATATTTGTAAAAAGGCAGCCCAACTAAATATTTTAAAAAGAATAGGGAAAAAACCTAAATAAGTTAAATAGACTTATTATCTTTCACACTTTTATTTTGTCAAATTTTATTTTTTGCCCCCTGTCCTGGCACTTTTGCTCGGAGGGAATACACAGAAGATTGAACAAATACAGGAAAGAGCTTTAAGATTTGTCTACGATGACTATACTAGTACTTACAATGACCTTCTTATTAAGGCGAAATTGCCAAGTCTATACATCAGACGTACTCGCAAACTGGCCATAGAAACCTTTACTATTGTAAATGGTATGGCACCTCCTGTGTTATCAAATTTACTTAAAAAGCGTGAAAGCACTTATAGTTTTAGATATTCTAATATTCTACAGGTACATGTATCTCAAATCAACTCCAGTACGCATTTAGATATGCAGCTCCAGTGCTGTGGAACTCACTACCTGAGGAATTCAGAACATGTACAAATATCAATCAATTCAAAACGTTAGTTTGATAAACAACGCTGCTGGAGCAGCACATCTAAAAGAACATTTGTGCTTTAATCATGTTTTTTTTGTCGTTTTAATTCATTATTTTATCTGCTTTGGTTGCTGCGTCTTGCTAGTATCTGTAATTTAATCTGATTGTTCTATATGTGTCTTAGATGTGCTACTGTTTTCATAAAATGCTCTTTGACATGATGTGCTAATTTACCTTTAAGTCAACTGCTTGTTTTATTATTTAGTGCTTATGCTGTTGTATAATGGTAGTTGCTTGCCTGTCATAAAGACTTTCCTTATATTAGAGCATATTCCTTTTGCTATGTTATCGATACTAATTGTTTTAACTGTCCTGCATGCAGCCAGTGTCAATCAGTTCGCTTCATTTCTGATATGAGGCTATAAGTGTTTTAGCACCTTTTAAACTTACCAGCTTTTGCTCCATATAGGAAATCTCAGTTTTTAATAATGTGTAATCTTAACTAGCTCTTAACAGATTGCAGTATGTGGCATGTGCAAGATTTGTCAAGACTGCCCCCTGTAGGATTGACACTGACTGTATGATTCTTATTTTTAATTGTACAAAATAGGGAATTACTGATTCATTAAATATCATTTCATATTATTTTTAGGTTAATATGTATTGATTCAAGGAGGACAGTCAACCACAAAACACAGAAACAAACAGGCAGACAAACAAGAAGGCAAAAGTAATAATAAATGCAAACGTTATCACAAACTCAAAAAGGGTTGACAATAGGGCTACCGCATTGGAACGGTCAGTGGCAAAGTCGGCCTCTGGGGGTTTAAACCGGTTCTAGGGTGCACCAAACCTCACACTTACCCTTCTGTCATCCCAATAAAACAGGACAGTGTAAATAAAGAAATCCCCGCCATGATCTAATCTCTAACCAACAAGGCAGCACCAATATGCAATATAAGTAAAACACAAATATGCTCGTGTAAATATAATACACAAAAACAAAATCCTAGAAGGTCTTATTACACTAAATCAACAGGATGTGCTCGCCTGGTGCAGTCGAAAGTAGTTCTGTATTAAAGAGTGCTAATCTTTTTTTCTTTAAAAACTTTTTTTAGTGCTGGTTCCTGTTATTTTTTGGCTATAACTGTATTCTGGATATGTTGTTGATATTTGAAAATGCAGCTCATCATGTTTTTGACAGTTTTTTATATAAATTTGAGAAGTGAAAGTAGACAGGGTATGAAATTGCAAGGGGTAAAAATAGTGTTGACCTTTGACCCGGTGTTAGTATACAACTGAAGAAATGTTTCTTAGAAGGTATTAAAGCCCCTATTTCCTTGTTGATGTTTAATAGCAGACATGTTTATTTGCATGATAAAATAAATTTCCCAGAATTCTAACGAGGTTTGAGTTTTTAACAGGTTGTCAACATTCTAACTTTACTATGGAAGGGCAATGGAGTCTCATTTACGCTATTATAACCTAGAAAGCCACAATGAAGGTATTCATTGACTTGGCAGAAGCCAGAGCAACAAGAGAATAAACCATTAAGGGCAAATCGACCGTCATATATAATCAAAAATGTGACCTAAACACCATTCAACAAAACTCATAATACAGGTGTTCCTAACGACGCTTCGTGTTCATAATGCATAGGAATTATATACCTGTGCTGTGATATATATTTGGTTCATATTCAATATTTATTTATACACAGTTCATCATGCTAACATGGTTACATGCATACATTGCTGTGCATTTTCAATTAGATTTGCAGTAATTTCAGCGAGGGGTCCAACGATGTTGTCTTTTATATGTGCAATACAGCAAATTGCAGATAAAGAGCTGTACGACATCAATATTGGCTGAATACCATCCACACCATATGTACTGCCACTGGTAGCTCTGGTTTAGCACAGTCAGTCTCTGTCCAATTCATTTTTTGATAGTGCACCAGTCCCGTAACAAGTGAAGTAAAAAAAATACATAGAATGTCTTGTACACATTATAGATTCTGCAGACAAACCAAACGTAACTGCAAACTTGATGGCGTTGTGTGTAAGGGCTCCCTTCTCAAATCATTAAGTTATGATTCTCTTGAAATACCTTCCATGGTGTCTGCTTGGTATTGTTTGCAAAGAAAGTGGCTGTCTACCTTAAATAACCGAGTTCTATTACATGATACGCTATTGTGTTTGTTTGGTATAAAAAGGTGTTGACTCTCTACTAAACGGTAGTATTAGTTGTTGACCGGGTATATGACATAAAAGCAACCTGTGTGAAATCAGAACTAGTTTTGCATTATATAGATGAAGCCTTATCGCATGTTATGAATCCGTTGTTTACGGTCTGTGATATTTATGGTCCTTTATTTGATATTCTAACACAAGTCTTTCATATACACAAAGAAGAGAGACAGCTGTATGTTATTCTACGAAAAAATACAGCTGTTCCATTAATTCCCCACGTATGGAAGCGCCACGTTACATGACGTCACTTTGTAGTGTATTTGAACATATTGTACCGCGCAGAACTTTGAATACAGGGGGCTCCCAATCTAACAGCCTGTGAACATAGCAGCCTGATTACCTTGACCTCAGAGATAATATATAGTTCCCCCACAATAGCGTAAATAATGGGGTTATTGTTGTTTTAGAATTGAAATAATAAATACGTACCTGTATTTTATCGGTGAATAAATTACAGTTAGTCGTTCGGATGCGAGATATTAAATCACTCGTGCTAAATCACTCGTGATTTAATTACTACACATTCGAACTCCTAACTGTATTTTATTCACCGATAAAACACAGGTACGTTTTTATTATTTCTTAATTATTCGCTGCGTACTTCTCGATAAATGACACAAATAGTAAAAGAAGATACACATTCAAACAGAAATCAGTAATCGACCAACCAAAAACACGCATTCAAAATAAATGAAAGTAACAACGATAAATAGAATCAAAATATACGATGTCTCATATATAAAAGGATTGATGAAAGCGTACCGCATTGGAACGGTCAGAAACAAAATGGCACCTGCTTTTAGGGCTCATTAAAACCCTTCTTTTCTAAGTAGCATTTATTTGTGATATAAATAAAACACAAATATCAACGATAATCGTGAACATATGAATATAAAAAAGCATAGAAAGCCAAAAAGTACGTACTCGGTATCATGGCATAAGTCAGAGCAACAAGGGCACGGCAAGGTAAGATTGAAGACAAACAATAACATTTACACATTAAGATTAAAGTAGACGACATCATACGGACCAATGTTGGGTCATCTTACAATCCTTTATTGCGAATGAATTTAATGATTTTACGAATCTGCTAACGCATGAAATAAATTTGTCGTTAGCGTCATATGTTTATCATAATGCAGATTTATTGCACGTATCTTGTCACAGATGTTGCATGTATTGAGTTATTCGAAATGTCCTTGGTGTTAACAAATGTATTGCAGACGTTGTTTACCCTGACCTTATCAACTATACTTTACTATAATTGGTCTTCATCTGTTAAATACTCTTTTTTACTATGAACAATAACAGATCGAATAAACAAATGAACCTGGATAGTCCATTCAACCATCTTTCCAATGGTGGTAATACTTTCATTATCTTAAGTCGGTAACCCTGTCTTCACCACCCTTTCTGTTGTTTTTTTGTCTCTTTCATTGTAGTTATTTTCTATTCCTTGTTTGCAGTACAGTGCGGATTTTTGAAATTGTATTCGTAATTGTTTTAGACAAGCCGATTGCGGAGATTTTCCGATCTTATTCGTTTACAATCGGAACTGCCTCGTGGGATTGGCGAAGAGTTCCGATCAATTTGTTTACTATCGGAACTGCCGTTTTCGTTCAATTGAATCGCACTGCGCATGTCCGAGAAAATCGTAAAAACTCGTAGTTCTCCGGCAGGAATAAACGGCTGGGCAGCATTTTATTCAAGATATTGTTTTGATCATAAATAATAATTTACTGAACTGGAATACGAACCATGTTTCTTCTTAGAATACTCATAAAATAGCTTTGTGTACATATAAATGCAGTAATATTGAGTATTTAATATTTTACATTAAAAATAGCGTAGATATAGGTAGTTCCTCTTTAAATTAGTATAGTATCATAATCATCAATAGACTGAATATTAATTTGTTAACGAAACATTGTCTTAATATTATATTCTTCAGATATGTAATGAAAATGTAATATATTGTTACAATAATAATTGCCAATTTACTAAATAATTACGAATACAGCTGGTTTCCTCTTAAACATGCGCTGCACAGTAAATGCTAACACATACAACTCTTAAACATCTCCATCGATTTTAACGACCGCCGCGGTACATGCAAGCCAAGCATGCATTTCCATAGATTACAATGAGTTTTTTTTATGACAGGGTTTAATGACATTTGCATATTGTAATGTTGTTCATATCTACTAATAACTTATGAATGTAATTAATTGCCAGTCAGGAACATCTTCCAACTAAAATGAAACACAGCCTACTGTCAATTCCATGGATATTACCTTTTTCTTCTTCTGGTCCTAATGCCGTATGAAAAAGTCAATGATAGTTATATAAGAACATATATTCATAAGGAAAATCTATATAATGAAGGCCAGTTGTTAGTAAACAACACCTGTGATAAGAATAACAACGAGGGCCGTTCAATTATTACGTGCACATAATTAATATTAATACACTTTTACAAAGGAAAAATGTTGTGATGTGTGACACATATGTATTCCTTTCTTATGATTTGCATATTAATATCATATGTGCGTAATGTTATTTACATATGTGCCACATATGTAAATAATACATATGTGGCACATATATACCAACTATTTTTACACATCAAAATGATACACCTGTGACACATATGAATTGTTCACATATGTATTTCATATGAAACTAATATATATTCAATACATATAGTGTTTATATAAATTGTGAAGAATATTGAAGACCAAGGTTCCTTTCAGTTAAAAGATGTGTTGCTTTTAAATACTTAGTAGTACTTTTATATATTCGTCTAAACCAACATGTTCAATACTATTTTATTCATATTTTCAATACATTCTCCCTCCATTGTGATTGTATATTGGCGGCACTTAGCTGACATGGACCCAAGGTAAACAAATAGTGTATTCGCTTCAGGTGGATAACAAGGGATATGTTGAATAGGGAAATCTAGGGTCTTTTTGATGTGCCACATGTTAGATTCCTATATTAACCTGACCTTGAATTTACCAACCTTCTGGAGAATATTCTTATTTTTAGACTTAAGCCCAAGTATGCAACGTTTGATCAAAACTTCTATATAGGTCAAAGGAATAATGTTTATGTTTAAATATGTTAAACGCTAATACATATAATTAATAATCAATACTAATAGCAACTTCACATGACTGTTTATCTGAACATTTGACAATGAAACTTGAATATTTGCAGCCTAAGTTGGTGAATTCCAGGCCTGTTCCAGTGTATGTCTTTATGCTCCAATCATATCACAAAACTATAGTACAGTGTTTTTTGGGTGTATAGAAATAACGGTAGTAAAGAATCATTTCCTGTTTAAATTCAATTTTCTCAGCTCATATACGTTAGATTATTTTAAAACTTTCCAGGGAAACAAAACTTTCCAGGCCTGAAGATATATCATATAAGCATACATTTATTCACAGTGAATTATTTGGGACATTTTTCCATGCAAAATATATCACTACGTGCAACACCTCTCAGAAAAAATGATTCTATACTACCTGAATGAAGTGTGTTTTGAAACGAAAAATTCATACTGTCACAATAAACTCAGAAATAAATATTTGCTGTTTGAACAAATGTTAGGGACAAAAGTCAAAATGCAATCATCAATTAAGGTAATAAATACTGAAAGGGTGATCCCTTGGAAGCAACAAACACAAACAAGGGAGAAAAATAGCAGACTCGGTTTTATTGAGTATATCAGTTTTCCTTATTCAGTATACATACAATTTCATAATTGTAATTTTGGAATACCATGATTTTCCTTTCATTTAACCATTCCCGAAATGCAGTTATAAAATAATGAAGTCAAATGTTGGACTGCTCCGTAGAAGGGTTTCTCGTCCTATTAAAATCATCATTGCAATGTAATACGACATGGTGCCGAATTTCTGTTTACATCATTTGATTTCTTGTAATTTTATTACAAAGTAGATAAATATTAAAGGTTTACGTCAAAATCTGTGTGCGATATCGAACAATTCAGCGTATTATTTAAACAGCCCTTGTATATAAAGTATATAAGGACACGCTACCTGTATTCATCAGCCGTAACTTCTTCTTCATTGGAATTGGCGATAGGTAAGTCTACTTTTCTATTTGGGAAACAGGAAAAATATCTAGGTATGAAATTCATATGTTTTACATATGTGCCACGTATGTATTTTACATATGTATTTCATATTAAAAGAACACATATATAATTAATATGAAAAGAATACATATGTAATACATATGTATATAACATGAAATGCATATGCAAAGAAGTCTATATATATATAAATACATGTAGTGCTATTTATTGATATCTATTGAGCCAAACAATGATTTATGCTGCACAAACATAACAATTTTCATATTCAATATAATAAAACAACTTTTTGCTTAGAAATGAAGTTTAAACTTTAATCATATTTAATTTAGTATATTAAACTGCACTGATGCAACATAATTCATCGGTTTTATTTGCCCTGACATTTTTACTGTTAACTTTGAGAGCAATCTAGTCTCGGACATTAGAAACAAAAAAATAAGTGCTAATCCAGTTACTCTGTTTACATTATTAATAACTTTATTCTCGGTTATAGTCATCTCTGAACTACGGGGTTCTCTCTCCACATACACACACATACACGCACACATACACACTCACATGCACACTCACACTTAGTTGATTGATA
>JAWPHD010024093.1:0-20232 GCA_037043455.1 Cyrtodaria siliqua
TTGGGTCTGATCGGGATTTACCATTGTTTTTGAATATAGGAATTATTACGCCCCTTTTACAATTAGATGGTAATATTTCTTCCGTTATAATTTTATTAAATAACGTTGCAAGAACGACATATAACATCTTACCACCTAATTTTAAGTGTTCGTTATAAATATTGTCAAACGAAGCAGCTTTTTTGCTCTTTAGAGACCTGACTAACTTTTCTATATATTCGGCAGTTATGTCGGGATTAAGTTTAGGCGTGTCATCGTAGGTTATATTATTATCGGAAATCTTTTTAATTTCAACTTCTATAGATCTTTTAAAATCGTTATCAAAATTATTTGACTCAAGTGGTGTGTATATCTGCGAGTAGAATTCGCAAAACCGGTCGCAAATACCCTGTGGATCGCGGACAATACCATTTTGTGTTTCAATTTGAGAGCAACTCTGGGATTTTTGATTTTTTCGTTTCTTTACAAGACTCCAAAATGTTTTGTTATCACATTCCGCGTATTTTTCCAGATCTTCATAAAATTTATTTTCTATGGTTTTAATAGCGTCCTTTTTGCGTGTTGACAAATTTTCTTTTCAGTAATTTGTATTCGGTGTAACTTTTAAACTCATTACCGCGCGGTCTATCTTCCGCTATCCACCGCTTTCGCGCGATACGCTGATCACGATGTGCCTGTTGTACGGCTTTTCCCCAGTATGGTTTCGCATGTGTGTTAAATTTCGCTTTGGGGAGGGTATTATTGGCTGATTTTGTTATTATTGATATTATATCATTATAGAAAGTATCTATATCTTGAAAATGTATATTTTGCAATGCTACAGATATGTCATTTTGGTATAGTTCAGTGAAATTATCATTAATTTTGTGCCAAGCAATTTTATCTGTTCTTTGGTTTTCTCGTAATGATTCAAATTGTACATTTATACTAGTAAAAATCGGTAGATGGTCCGATACCCCGAATAAATCATCGTCTAGAATGTGGGTTTCATTGATAATATCAGCGTAACATTTGTGAATTAATATGTGATCCAACATTTTCTCTGCGGGTTTAAATGTATAAAATGGACCTTGTCTTGTAGGCTGTAGTCCTAAAGAGAACATTTCATTATCTTTAACGAAATTTGACAGAGATTTATCTCTAAACGTATTGCCTATTCCTGCTAAATTTATTAATTCGGCGTTCATGTCACCCGCTATTACTACAGTACCCTGATCGGAGTATGTGTCTAAGGCTGCTTGCAAAGTATTCAGTACATTTTCGTATTCAACATTTGCATAATTTGAAGCCGGCATATAAATACATAAAATGAACAATTTTGTATTATTTTTCAAAATAAGTTCTAAACCAGTTATTTTTTCGTCATGTATTTCATCTAATATTCTAATTGAGAACTTAAGATCTTTCTTAAACAATATTGAAATGCCAGCTTTACCACATTTAACAGAGCCATATACATCAAAGGAGGAGTCACACAATGTATGATTTCTATAGTTTAAATTAATGCTATCCATAAAGAATTTCATGTGAGGTAGTAATTTATGCTCTGTAATGAGCGCTATATCAATATTTAACTCGTCTAATGTTTGACTGAGGCTGGCAGCCGAGGACATAATACCCCTTACATTCCAAGTGATAATGTTTAAGGTATTAAGAAGACAAGGGACTGGTAGTTTTTGTTTAGATTTACCCGCCATTAGTCAATTTCATGATCGTTTCCATCGTATCTGTTTACGTCATATTCATTATTATTATCATAACGGTGACTTCTCTTTTGTTCTATTGAGCTCTTAAAATTTGACCAAGCATTTTTAGAGTACCAGCGCCGACATCTTGTAAATTGCGGCCAAAAGGAATCATCCTCTTCAATGATTTTTCCTTGGTAATGAGGTATGGCCATTTTAGCAACTAATTCACCTTTTTTATTTTCAAACAATGACAGTTCAGTAGGTGTAACGCCTCTGAGAGTTAAGTATGTTTCTAGTCCTCTTTGAGTGGACATAGGGTCTATTCCACTAACATAGTAACTTCTCAGTCTGCCTGTGTATATGCCACTAAATGAGTCATTTGAACAATAAGACAGCTTTGAGTTTTCTCTCACATTGCTAATATGAGATTTTATTGGGTACGTTTCATAGTTTTTATTGTGCTGTTTTGGTCTGTTGTTGGTCGGTACCGAAGTGTAAACGGGTTTCTCATTAGTTTGAGTGGTGTTTGGATTTATTTTGTCATTTTTGCCTTTGCAGCTTTGGTCTTTGGCTGGTCTCATCCATTGGTTTAAGCTGTCGTTGTATATAATCGGAGGCCGTTTTGGACGAGTCTCGTTGATTGGGATGTCCTTGGGGGCGCTTTTAACGATTTCTGCATACGATGGGATCGGTGGGGAATCATCTTCATTTACAACTATATATGGGATGTTATTTTGGTTGACAGTGGTGTTGGTAGGACCACTGACCTCTTGTATTTCGAGGGTCTTTGGTTCCGTAGGAATCGTTTCGACATTATCGGGTTCTTGGTAACGTTTAGTTTGTGCTGGTTTCAGGTTCATGTTACCACACGCTGTTACTTCCGCTATTGTTTTACACACGTGTTCTATTTGCAGTGAGTTTGTTTTAATTTCTTGCATTGAAGATTTTAGTACACTGATGATTTTCGTTTCTGAGTCTACCAGTCTATGCGTGACTTCATTTTGGAGAGTAGTCAATTGTGTTTTAAGGCTGTCATTTTCGCTTCTTAATTGAGAAACATCGTGTTTAAGCCGACACATTTATTCTTTGTCTGATTTTCTGTCATTTATTATCATATTGTATCGATTATTAACTTCTATCACGTTGCTGAGAATCTTACTCATTTCCATTTGGTAGTCTATGGGTGCCGAATGCAATGTTTCGTGCTGAGGGCTACTGGAAGTTTCCCGTTTAACAGTAGGGTAGCTCAGATGTTTAGCTTTGCTAAAAATAGACTCAATTTCGCTAGAGTTATCACCTCGTAAAAACATATTTAAAGTGAAACAGTCTGAGGCAATAAGATGGTGAACAGGGTTTCTTTTTGATCCTCTTCGCATGATTAATCTCCCTTTTGGGCAGGAGTCTATTTGGGTTGCTCTTTGAAATAGTACGTTTCTATATGCATTGAGTTCATCCTCAGATTGATCTGTTAACTTAAGAAGTTTACCTATGTACAGGTCTCTAGGTAGGTTGGCTAGCTCTCTATCAATAATATTGCATAGCTGTGTCCCAGGAATCTGGGAGTCATAGTGATTATCCGGGTACGGCAGCTGCACTGGCTCGTTGTAATTGTGATCTTGATATACATCATACTGGTATTCATCATACATAGATACTTCTGATAGTAATGGGTTAGTGCTATTTGCGTACACTTGTTTAATTTGGGTTTCATCATATTGTTTATCAACCGGAAATTGCACTTTCGAAGCATGTAGTTTTTGACTGTTACTATAACACTGGTAATTACTATCATTCAAAGGTGTGAGATTATGGTACGTTTTATTACCACTTAAACATATATTGTCATTATATTGGTGTTCACTGGCCATTGTGATTTACCGTTTTTCAATATACGGTTTTCAGCGTAGATTAGCCGGACAGGTTAAATTGGCCCCCGGGCATCGTCCTATATATTACCATATAAGCAGGTAGTGTAGATACGATCTATTATATAGGTGTTATAATTTTTAATTTCTATTGTCTATTTTGTTTCTGGTAATAACATTTTTGTTTTTAAATAATTTTAAAATAAAACGATCTCACCAAAGTGTCCTTTCCATTACAATTCTATCCATATAAAAATTATATTTATCACTATGAAAGTTTTTACAATAATCCACACTTTGAAGGAGCTCAAATATACACGTCCGCTCACATTGAAAGCTACACATGAAATTCAAAAACACATGCAAACTAGAAACGTTGGATTCTTTCAAGGAACTATTTCAGCACCCTACGACCCGGAAGTACTTCCTGACTGGTCTGACACCATTTGTGAACAAAATAGACCTTGTGAGTTAACGAATAATCATCCGCCAAACGTGCAGCATCTTCCAATGTTTGTGCCTTTTGTTCATTTAAATTGGTTTTAACATCATTGTTAATGTAACTTTTAACTCTTCAGTGGCGGTGAAGGTGAACTTGCCTTGCTTGAAAAATCCATTTACCGCATCTCTAATTCCAATTCTCTTCTTTCTTTTTCTTTCTTAAATTTCATTTCCATTTCATTTTCTTTCTTTGCCTTTTCTTTTTCTATTTTCATTATTTCCAATTCAATTTCTTTTCTGTTTTGCAATTCAATTTCTTTAAATCATATATACACTGTAACATGCATCCATAATTTATAACATGCATCAATAATTTAAAACATGCATCGATAATTTATTTAAATAGAGTGTAACAACAATCAAAAGAAAACAACAAATGCATACCTTAATGAAATAAAGGAATAAATGGGGAGGTTTTCTTCTTTACAATTTCGTTTAGTTGAAATTAGTGTTTGCCCTACTTTTTCCTCCAATCAGACGGTGAGGAATTTTAAAAAAATGGCGAACTTATTCATATAAATTTCTAACGATCACCAATTTCAACCATTTAATCATTAAGTAATCACTTACTAGATGGCACGCGCTTGTTTGGACACAAGGAGGCGGACTTAGTAGAAGCGCGAACGTGTTAAGAGGCGTGGTTTCGTAGAAGCGCGGGGGAAAAGTAGGGCAAACACTAAGTCAGTTAGAGGCTAAGAAGTGAAATTTTAACAATTAAGAAACCCCGGTCAGTCGCTGCGCTCCTTCCCTTAGGGTTTCTTAATTGTTAAAATTTCACTTCATAGCGCAGCGACTGACCGGGGTTTCTTAATTGTTAAAATTTCACTTCATAGCCTCTAACTAATACATTAAACCTGTCAGAATAACAGTGAGAATAACAGTTAGAATAACTGAAATAGAGCGGAAATGGACATGCTACAAGTAATAGATAGAGTATGGTTTCATTGAGTTGGTTCATTTAAACATCGAGATGGGCGTAGCCCATCGAGGTGTTTAAAATAACCAACGAGATGAAACCATACTCTATTTGTTTTGTAGCATGTCCATTTCAGCTCTATTTCAGTTATTCTAACTGTTATTCTCACTGTTATTCTCACAGTTATTCTGACAGGACTTATTTTCAATTAAACGATTTACACCTGTGTCTGAACAAAGAGAATTGTCTGTGACCATGCTACAAATGCCGGTATATAAATGACAGCTTCGGCAGTTATACCATGGTCTACTCCATTTTACGCGCGCGCAGTTGTAATGTTTACAAACAACCTGTCAATCAAAACGAATAAACCGTGACCAAAACAGCACTCCTTGACATTGCATTGCCCAATAATATACAAAGGCGATTGGTTGCAATAATCAAAACATGGGTCATGGTCATGCCGCGTGATAATGCTACTTCTTGATTGGATCGAGGGCCTCGAAAAGCAGTATAATTCGCATATACTCGAAAAATGATGCTTGATAATATTCTTATTTGTTAACATGAAGTATGCTGTTTTATCTAAATGGGAGACAACTCTGACATTTGTCTTGGATTACAAATAGTAAGTGAGAACCAAGAACACACTATGCCAGGCAAATGTTATCAAATACCTCACATTATAAAACAGCATTCCGTTTCTTTAAGCTGTATGCGCAAAAGACTGTGCTAAACTTATTTGTTTATATACATTTAAAAAGGTTCCAGTACATAGATAACCACCATGTAAGCACATTGAACATATAAATGAAATTCAGTTTATTCTACTGAGTTTTCCTATTCTTGACAGAAATAAAACGGTTGTGGAAAAAAAAAATATAAGGAAAAACAAGATATTTCTATGGAGATGCGACTTCATTACTCAATGGGAACAGCCGGGAAACCTATTGTATCAATATAATTACATACAATAATTGTATGGTGCTTTGTGTTGTTGTTTACTTAAATGCACAGAGTAACATTTAGTAAAAGGATCCGTTTTTCTAAACAAAGTTTTATTTTACTGGTCCTTTGGGACCAACGAGCCCAATATAGGTGGCTTTGAAGTAGAATACCGCTTAAGCCGGTGCTAGGGGGCGTGAGAGGTGTTGCTTCTTTCATTACGTCTCATGAACAGACTCAATAAAACCGAGTCTGCTGCTTTATTCTCTTAATTGTGTTTGTTGCTCTCAAAGGATCACCTTTATCAGTATTTATTAACATTCACACTAGCGTTCGTTTAGTGCAGTGTGGCGGCTGTAAAATGTCTCCCCGTGCTACGAATCAGTAGTGTTATTTTTAATGGTCCTTTGGGACCAACGAGCCCAATATAGGTGGCTTTGAAGTAGAATACCGCTTAAGCCGGTGCTAGGGGGCGTGAGAGGTGTTGCTTCTTTCATTACTTCTCATGAACAGACTCAATAAAACCGACTCAGCTGCTTTATTCTCTTAATTGTGTTTGTTGCTCCCAAAGGATCACCTTTATTAGTATTTATTATATGTCAACCAGGTTATTTCGAATTATTCCAATGCATTATTTTGATAACGTTTATGTTTTTAGTATGATATAAGTATTTAATTTGTGTTTTAAAATGTTCAAACAAAGGCAATCTTCCATCTAAATGAATGAAGTATGAATTTATTTAAAACAATGTCATATAGAATTGACCCAAAACTAATATCTTTCATAGTCCATTCTGGTTGAATTTGTATATTCTTTTCAGTGCAAACAATCTTGACACTATGCCAAAATGTTTTTGAATAATTGCAATACCAAAATAGATGTAAAATGGTTTCTGAAGTCTCTGTGCAAAAAAATACATAAATTATCTTTTTTTTTGTTTTCACTTTTGTCAAAAGGTGGTTTGTAGCAGTAATTCTGTGATTCAGTTTTACTTAAACCATTATAACTTGGTATCTTGTGTGCAGTTAAAAGGAATTTCGAATAATTTATTCCATTCTCTGGCTACATTCTATAATTCTTAACAAAATGTGTTTTATATCTGATTTTCTCATAGATCATTTACACTGGTAAATTATACCGTTGCGCAAGATAGAGCAAGTCGTCTTTTTTAAGTGAATTAAATTCCTCCCGAGTAGGCGTAGCAACAAATTTCTCAAGATCAAAAACCATTTTGATTACAGCTGGTTTCACTTTTTATAATATTCGAAATGTACAATTAGTTTGTGTACTTTTATTATTTATTATTTTATTACTATAGTATTGCCAAAAGCAATGTACAAATGATGAAACCAACCAAAAATATTTCAATTGCTGACAACCACCAATTTCTGTTACGGGTAAAATGTAACAAGAAAGGAAGCAAAATCAGCAACAACTATATTTTTTAAAATATAATCAACACATTTATTAAAATACTACAATGAAACATATTCACTTACAGAAAATACATACAATTGATCCAGGCTTTCTTTAAAAGCCGATATAAGAACAAAGTCCAAATAATAATGGCAAATGTCCCTTTAATAAAAATTGTCAATTTTCCCTTTAATCAAAATTGACAAGTGTCCCTTTAATCAAATATCACTTCACGTCTTTCCTAGTTTATTTATTCACAATAGTCCAAATAATACAATGTCACTTTTATTATAGACGAGCACAATAATTTTTATCCTCTCTCAATATATTTTGAATTCAAAGTATTCGATATTTTTGTTTATACTGAATTTGAAGTAAATTCTCATTCCAAATACTGAACCAGATACTGAACAAATAACAAATCCGCTCTATTTATACTGTCATAGTACGTCATAGAAAAACATAGAAACTGTTAAGATAAACAAGCTATATTTAAATAACCTTGCACGACAGTCATATGATTTTTCACATCATAAACATCATATGATGTCAAATGTAAACATCAACATTCTATTTACTCATCCTGAAACTTCTATATATTACTAATTATAAATGAATGACCTTAGATGACACAGTAACATGTTTACATCGGTCTTGAAATATTCATAGGTAACATATCATAATACGAGATTAACAATATTACTAGCATAACAAATGAAGTGTTCTTCTATACAACTGAATTGATTATGTAGTCTCATGGAATTAAGCTTTAGGAAAAGTATAAGACTAAATTTCCGATAAACATGTAACTACTGACACATGTCAAAACGAGCAGATCATATAAAATGGTGTCAAACCCATTTAGGACTGGACGCAAGCCTATACCGACGGACTGGACAACCAATTCATTGTCAACCAGGTCTTGCTATCTCCATCTGAATTCTACGATGGCCCATTTGGCTCACATTTACTTCACTTTTATTTCCTGACTTCCGCATTCCGCATTCCGAATTCCGCATTCCGAATTCCGCATTCCGCATTCCGCATTCCGCAGTATTTTTGCCAGCAGCGGACCTAGAGTGGTGTATAAACTCAGAGTGGATCTCTAGCGGATACATAGGGATACATTTTCTAAATAATATAATATATATTATATTATATTAAGCCCTCCCCCACACACACACCGCCACCACACCCCACAACCGTGAAAAATCGCAAATAATAATAATATTAATAATGCTACTACTATTACTACATCTACTACTACTACTACTACTAATGCTACAACTACTACTACTACTACTACATCTACTACTACTACTACATCTACTACTACTACTACTAATGCTACAACTACTACTACTACTACTATTACTACTACTACTACTACCACTACTACTACCACTACTACTTCTACTACTACTTCTACTACTACTACTACTACTACTTCTTCTACTACTACTACTACTACTACTTCTACTACTACTTCTACTACTACTACTACTACTTCTACTACTACAACTACTACTACTACTACTACTACTACTACTACTACTACTACTACTAATAATAATAATAGTTATAATAAATAATAATGTATGCGTGCACGTGCATGTATGTGTGTTGAGGGGTAGCACACGTTTTCACAATAACAAACAAACACGTTTTTCGATTTTTTAGGATGGTGTATCTAGGGGGTGTCCAGGGGATGTCCGGAGGGGGTCCAGCCTTTACATACCATACTTAATTTATAAAATATCAGTCCGGCCGGATGGGCTCTGGATCCGCTAGTGGTATACACCACCCACACACACACATAACAATTCCGCATTCCGCATTCCGCATTCCGAATTCCGCATTCCGCATTCCGCATTTTGAATTCCGCATTCCGCATTCCGCATTTGGAATTCGAAATGTATGACAGAAAAAAAACAAGCGCTTATACATCAAGATTTGATCAGCATCATACATGGGGGAAAATGGCGATTGAACACATGGCCTCACGAACATTTAACATTTGATTCTTTTAACAACTCGGAAAAATCCTTTGTTTCAAGGTAAGTGGATACCTACCCACCACCAATCGTAAACAACATTACTGAGAGACATGCTAACATTTCTTTGATTTTTCTATTAAAGCTCGCTGTAATACTATATTGTATGAGTCAATTTAAATTCAACATACATGTAATTGGGAGGAATACAAGTATGGAAGTGTTCATCTATACAGCCATGGGTGAGACACGGTGCCTTACTACGTCTCTGTGCCTTACTACATTTATAACCCAAAATAAAATATGTATCCACGCAAAGGAATGGTATACATGTTTACATAGGTTCATATAGCACATTCTGCAATGTAGTTTTTCAAAAATGTCCTGAAAATTTCCGGATATTGATTGTACATTTTTATATTGTAATTTCAGATAAAGATGGAGAAAGATGAGCTTGTCAAGGAATATTTTGGTAAAGGCTATACAAATTTAGAAATCATTGGTACCTTGTTGTTTTCGCATCGAATTAGGCTAACGATCGGTCAACTGAAGCGAATTCTGTGCAGGCTTAGCCTTAAAAGGCGAATTCCATATACGGACCGCCATTATGAAAAAATTATAAATACTTTAGTAAAGGAACTAGAAGGTAATGGCAAGTGTCTTGGGTATAGAGCAATGTGGAGAAGGCTTGTAACAACACATAAACTTCAGGTTAGCAGGAACACTGTGATGGCGCTTCTGCAGAGGCTTGATCCTGAAGGAGTTGAACGAAGAAAAAGAAAACGACTACAGAGGCGGAAGTATTGCAATCCTGGACCCAATTATATTTGGCATGTCGATGGAAACGATAAACTATTACCATTTGGTTTTGGGATTCACGGAGCAATAGACGGATTCTCACGTAAAATAATGTGGTTGAAAGTCAGCGATACAAACAAAAATCCAAGGGTTGTAGCTCAGTACTATCTAGAGTGTGTAGTAAATTGTGCTTTAACTCCGTGCCTAGTTCGTTTTTATTGTGGCACAGAAAATAAATTCATCGCAAAGTGCCAGGCTTGTTTCAGGTCAAATTGTGGAGATAGTTTTGAGGGAGAAAAAAGTGTTATGTACGGTAAAAGTACGACAAATCAGAGAATTGAGTGTTGGTGGAGAATTTTAAGGATCCAAGCAACAGACTTCTGGATATGCCTTTTTAAAGATATGAGGGATTCTGGTGTTTTTATCGATTCAGACCCTATCCATGTGCAGACTCTTCGATTTTGTTTTTCTAGATTAATTCAAAACAATCTGGACAACATACGTGAAGAATGGAATTCACATTTCATTACCGGGAGAAAAAACTGTGATGTGCCACGTGGAAAACCAAACTTCATATACGTTGCTCCGGAGCTGTATAATGCACACGATTGTGGATTTCATGTTGACACTGATAACGTAGCTATTGTTCTTCATGAAATGAGCCAATCCCGACCTATCATAGAACATGGCTGCTGTAATGGATATTTAGAAATTGTACAGATTTTAATGCAAAACATACCAGACCCAGCAAACCCCGAAGAAGCGTGTGCTCTGTTTGAGCACTTAACTACATTACTATCTGAGTATTAACTAATGAATATTAATTTGTTTTCGTGTGAACATAAGTGATTATAAGAACTAACCAACGATGATGAGTCTGCTTGTTTTTTCAGAACAGTTGTTGTTTCAGTTTTAAATGAGCTTCTAAAAATGTTTTTAACGAAGCTATATACAACTTTGTTTTAAAAGCAGTATTTAGCGCGGACTCGACTTTCCCAATATTTGTATGTTATACAATTATTTTCAATCACAGAAACTATTGAATCGTACGTATATATATCGCCTCATATTTTCCGCGATAGGTTTTAATTTGCTACGGTTTAGCCTATGCATATGATCATTACATATTTCGCAAACACTGTTGCTAGTTTTTACATGCAGTTAACGAAAGCTATTTGACTTCATGAAGTTGCAATGTATTTTACAAACTAATGACGTCAATGTAATTCGGGCAATATTTATGGCATTTAAACCGTGACATTAAAAACAAATGAACGGCATATTTATGGTTTTACTTTTTGCGCGTTGTGTGGGTCTTATTTAATATTGTTTCATAAAGTTTCAGGCCTCACACCTCAATTAATTTTCCCATAGTGTTACTGTACAGCCTTTTCAACATATGAGCTTCAATGCAGGCCAGCAGACATTGTTGTTGGTTTAATATCGTCAGTATAGCCAAGACCAGTAATTTAAAACAATAAAATACATAAGTTAGCCAGGTTTTTTTTTTTTCTCGCTCATGTTTATGTGACCCCTATGAAAAATACACAATTCATACACCAGCCAGCTGAATATGTGGTGATTAGGTCAAACACTTCTGAAATTTGAATGAAACCTCATATCAACATGGGATTTTCTGTATCATCTGTCTTTCACACTGCAGATGTATGCTAAAGCAAAGAAAAACCTATTTATCAAATAAAAAATTGCCTAAAATTGAGAAAAAAATAAAGTTATTTTCTGTTTTCCTTTTGTCTCTAGGTCCGTATGCTTTCAGGGGAGATAATAGAGGTGTGAGACCTTAAGCACAACGCGCCGTTTTGTTCATTGCATTGTCGTCATTATTTGGACTCGTAGACATGTATATAGTTGAACGATTTCTGGTGGCGTGGTGGCGTATGTTTCTATATAACAAACATGTCTACTGTATTTAAATGTTACATGTTAAACGTTACAATCACAGCAGTCAACGTGAGAGTGCTTTACTTTCCGCGTCATATTAATAAAATAGTCGATGTTTAAAACTGAAAATCTGTCTACCGTCACCGACGAGTTAGTATATAACAACATGAGAGCGGAGAATGATATATTTTTTTGGAAGATCGTTCATTGACATTAAAGAAATAAAAATGACATTATTGATTTCAGACAGCGTGACCTTGAGCGGTGACACAGAAATGTGAATAAGGTCGAACCTATCATAAATATGACTGCAGACTATAGTGTGCGAGTACAGTTGAAATATATTCACTCCTTCATGAGATATCGCCAACAAAAGCTCTTTATACAACGTTACCACTAACTTTTTGAACATTTTGACCTTGAGACCCTATGGCGTGCGCTCTTGAAAAGTTATTTAGGTGCATCTTTTTAAGTAAAAAGTTGTGCAAATAAAACTGAAATTCATTCAGCTGTTTTACACATCGCGACCTTTGAAAAGCTGCTCAGGTTGATGCCTTAACAAACAACTATCGCGACCTTTGAAAAGCTGCTCAGGTTGATGCCTTAACAAACAACTATCGTGACATTTGAAAAGCTGCTCAGGTTGATGCCTTAACAAACAACTATCGTGACATTTGAAAAGCTGCTCAGGTTGATGCCTTAACAAACAACTATCGTGACATTTGAAAAGCTGCTCAGGTTGATACCTTAATAAATTACTAATTGTTTATTAAGGCATCAACCTGAGCAGCTGTTCAAAGGTCACGATGTGTAGAACAGCCGAATACCATTTCAAATTTACTCAAACAACTGTTTAACTATACTTAAAAATATGCGACCTTTGGAAAAAAAAATCGACGATTACGATCTTGACCCCAGCATAATAATGCTCCTACAAAATGTTGTAAAGTTAAGCGAGAAGCAGTCATTAGAAAGTTATATTGTGATTTTTATTTTTAAAGCTACAGTCTCTATATCGATCGATTTCTTCTTTGCAGGCGTGTCTTTATTTGTAACTATATGTTCACCAGCTCATGTCGAAATCGGGTATTTAAAGCTACAGAGTCTCTATATCAATCGATTTCTTCTTTGTAGGCGTGTCTTTATTTGTAACTTCATGTTCACCAGCTCATGTCGAAATCGTGTATTTAAGCGAGCAAATATAGCGCAGGAAATCATTTGCTGTATATACATCGACCAGTGCACATCGTACCTATATACACAGGTAACAGTAATTTTTACCGTAATTTTCGGGGCTCAAACACACGACCTTCTGAATTTAAGTCCGGTGCTCTATCCACTGCACTATAAAACTCTACTTGAGAAAATAGTATACTAACTACAATTTATTATGAGGCAAAATAACTTAACATATTTGAACGCAACTCAAGATTGATCAATAAATATATAGTCCATCTTGTCGCACGTGTAAATTAACATTGCCTGGTGTAATACTGAATGTTATCAATATGAAACTAATACTTCGCTTCAAAACAACCATATCTCTTGTTATTTAGCGCTTGGTGAGTTTATGTGCGCGCGCTTGTTATTACGTAATGCCTATTTAGTGTTAGAAATGCTACAACGAATAAATAGCAGTGGTCTAGTGGTTCAGTGTTCATCTTTCAAAAGTTACAAGTGGCAAGGCTGTGGTTCAAATCCCGTTCCGGGCAACTCTTTTTTTATCACATATATTCTGCAGCCGTATATTTATCGATGTTACCTGTACGGAGGCTAAATAAAAATGTGAAAAAAAAAAGTGAAAAAATACGCATCGATTTCTGCTTATATACCGACTTTTGGGGTGTTCGTCGATTTGAAACTACTTCACACGTGACTCATTCATATTCATGAGTTATTACCAGTCAAAATAGGGACTGTACAGCTTTAAGACAGCAAATATAGCGCAGGAAATCATTTACTGTATATACATCGACCAGTGCATATCGTACCTATATAAAGGTAACAGTAATTTTTACAGAAAAAAAGTTAGCCTCTTTCGGGAGTCGAACACATGACCTTCTGATTTCAAGTCCGGTGCTATAGCGGAGAGTATCAAGCGTAATTATGACATGATTTTAATGAGATTGATTTGGAGACAATCCCTATAGCGGAGAGTATCAAGCGTAATTATGATATGATTTAAATGAGATTGATTTGGAGATATCAACCTCCATACTTTTAATAGCTCTTATATTCTATGAATAATCCAGCTAAAAATGTTTATATGTAAAATGCTTTCTTTTTTAACATCAGTTGTGAAGGAAAAGAATACAAGGTCACCTGCAACGACTTTGTAAATGCGCCCTTCTCTTATCCAGCCATCTGGTGGTGGTTGCACCTTGCCCTCTATTGCCGGCAATACACACTCAATGCTGTTTGAGGAATTCTGATAGCAGATACCAGCACATCCAGGAAATACTTGCTCTGAAAACAATGACATTTAACTTGTATATTTTTATACTTGGAAAACAATAAAATTTAACTTGTAATTTTTATACTTGGATATCTTATAAAATAATCAGTTTCCTTGTTTGCAACCATCCAAAGGCAGAATGCTTATGTAGGTCAAATAAAAAATATACATGTATGTGTGTTTCAGGTTACGTTTCCCCTAAAAATAGACTCTCCCAAAATGAAATGGCCTTTATTATCCCCACATTTTGAAACAAAGAGGTCAATGAACTTGAAGCTCTACTGATAGGTTTTTGATAGCCAGATCAGCCATGGGAACCATTTTTTAATTAAACCTGATTTTGGTTATATACTAAGATCAAACTTCGTAGGCAGTTGCTTTTTTTATCCATATAGCAAATTAGACGGGTGTTCCCTGGAACACATGTGTCGCCTGTCCAGTATTTAACCCATATAATGACATTCAATGTGACCGTGACCTTTATATTTTAGAATGGTCATGTTGATCTTTTCATGATGAGTATATATCATGTATATTGAAAGTTTGAAGAAATATCAAGAAATGAGAAAGTTAACAACGCCAAATTAATATCCCTCCAACTTCGGCGAGGAATAACAATAATACTGTAATAATAATTGTATTAAACATGAACAATCACATCGAATTATTATTATTTGAAATTTAAAATTCTTTATTCTTCCAATGTTTAAAATGTCTAAAACAATTCATAATTTTGCATTGACAAAATGTTCAGATTTTACCTTATTTTCACTAGGTGATAAAAAGTGTGTTACTCGGTTTTTATCCTTGAGTTCTATAGTAAAATAAAAATCTTTGGCAGAGTAAAAATATGACCATTTTCAAGTTTCGATTTTGAAAGATACATATTTTGAATCAATTTGCATAAATGTGTACGAAATATGCAGGGTTTCAAAATAATCACACTGTAAATACATTAATTTTAACAGTAAACTTGGTTGAACATCAAGGATAAAGACCGAGTTTATCACCTACCAGAATGTATTGTTATGTCTTATTTCTGGTCACTGAATGGTCAGTATTTTTGATGATGCTCTATCAAAATTATGAATAACTTGATATGCTTCTTCTTCTTTTATTATAATGGCGTACGCTAATAACTGAACATGATAGCCATGCTTGTTCAACGTTCATATTCAATATTATTTAAAATCGGCAAAATAATTAACATTTGTGGTATTATATAGCATCACAAAACTCAAATGGACCAATAGTTCAAATACTGTCATTATCAACAACGAGAACAGTTTCTGTTCAGTAAGTTTAATACTGAAACTCTCTCTATCAACTGAACAATATTTTAACATTCCAAGTTAAAAAAAATATCTGTGCTTTAAACACACATAAAAAACAACAAAACGGTCAACCATATCAGTCTTTGATTTTTTAACATTTGTAGTGTCACTATTATATTGCATTACAAAACTACAATGAACCAATACTGATTCGTTATAAGCAAGACAACAAACTTTGAACAGTTTACTGTTATAGATTTATTCCACACCAATAGTTTAAATCAATACTGAACCTCTTGTCAACTAAACAGTAAAACACTATTTTTGCATTCCAAGTTTTTTTGTGTAAAAACACTAAATCACGTATTTCCGTATGTCTTTTTGTCAACTGTTTAAAATTTGACATATATATAATTACCCCACCCACTGGATACAACTTTACCTTTATTTGCTACGTCGATATTGCACAATTAGTGACTAACATATTATAAGATATTCCTTGATTGGCATTTCCATTTTCCGTTTTATGAAATTTGAAATAAATATCCAGACTACCAATGTTCTCATGCCTGTGCAGGGCTCTGGAAATATTTTGAAAATCCACTTGCCCTGTTCAAAATCCACTTGCCCTGTCCAAAATGTCACTTGCCCCAAATTCAAAAGGTCACTTGCCCCAAAATCAAGCCTTTGTCAACGTACCAAACTTTTCTAGACGCTGCGCGCCACCGACGTATCCATGGTGGGTAGTTAGATTACGTTTAGGGCTGGATTTCACTGGAGAATCACGAGAAATAGATCCATTTTCAGATTGGGCTGGGAGAACACAAATCAACACCATCACTACTATCCTTAAATCCAAGTTCACTGTCAGACTGACCACCAGAATCACACAAATCAACATTTCTAAGATCACCGAGGTGTATTTTCCTCAGTAATTTTAGACACATGTTTAGGTTTTGTCCTTACAAGGAACGTAATAGAGACATGGTTAATTTGTAACACTTTTTTGTTAGATTGTTTGAAATAAAGAAGGATCATTTATTAAATACTGCATCATGTAATTACCCACAGGGAATCGGACATATTGTAAAAGCATGTAATAAACCACATTGACTATCCACTACTAGTATATTAAAATATTTTTTTATATACATGCGGGGGACCTACATATGGGGATTTTGTAGTAACTGCAAACAAAACATCTGCCTACTCAGCTTTAATCGTCAACGCCAGGCCACACTTAAAGTGATAATCGTGTTACCAAATGTGCCAAACAAAATACAAACTCGCAAAACAAAGTTTGTTTAATAATATGTGTCAAAGAATAACTTCAATAAAGCAACCCGCTGCATTCACTTACATGTACCTTCCTTAATTAGTGCCAGTAATTAATTTCTACTTTATTTGTAGTATAGTACAGTACTTGCCGTAATCGTTTATAAATTGCTGTTTGTTTACAATTTTCCAATGACCCTCGTTTCACCTTTTTACACAGCTATAAGTACTTGGCGGACTGATCAGTGTGTATTCATTACCTTTTCCGACAACATTCAGCGTCAATACACAATATGCGTTGCATAAAATCTTGGTGCGGTTATACTCTTCAAACATAATTCGAAAGTACGGCTAAACATATGATTTATGTTGCGCGTAAAATAATGCATAACAGAAGGTCTACAAACTTTACAATGGTTACGTTTTATCGATTATAATTGGATTAATTTGATTATTAATTGGATTAATTTTTGGGATGGGCGTTACATGTTAGTAGAGGACACACTTCAGTATAAATATGGAGATGAATATTATTTAATGCTAATCGGCGCATGGGTCATTTTTGATTGGCACCTCAAACTTTCCTCGGCCAATCAGGTTTTGACAAACTGTAAAAGTGTGGGAGGGATTTCTTAATTTACCGCTCGCGGCGAAAGCGATGGGTACGTAATCGACACACTTTATGATAAGCCGAGTTTTCGTTTCTATTTTTGTGTCTGTGTGTATGGATATATATCTCAGTTTTTTATTTATTTAAACATTGACTGACTTGGCCATTTTGTCAGGAGTAGCCTCCCTTGACAGAAACGACTCTACTCCAAACTGAAAGAGAGCGTTTAAACAGCAAAAAGTACATACTGTAGACAACGATTCCAGTCAATTCACTATCGATTGTCCGCTGACTTTGCACTTAAAACGACGACTATTCGAGTTATCGTTTCATCACTAGTAGAATTTATCCTTTTGCTATAAACAAGAGCTGTCGGAGGAACAGGCGCAGCTCGACTAGTTCCATTTTTCAGAGAATAACAAATTTATATAGCCAGTCTATACAAGGCTCAAACAATGTGGGGTTGGGGGCGGGGGGCGGGGTATAGAAACTCGGGGCCGATATAAAATTATTGTTAGAATCTCATACAAATTATAGTAAAAATTTTGCGGTCAGTGAGCATGGTTGAGTGAAATATTATTATTTTTATTTTAATCCAAAATTGGTCATTTTAAAGATAATTTGTTTGTCGAAAAGGCAACTCGGGGGGGGGGGGGGGGGGGGGGGGGGTGGGGGAGGGGGGGGGGGGCAGAGGAATGCTGGAAATTCTTATTGTGGGGGGGGGGGGCAGAGACCATCTGGACAATTCTTATGTGTGGCCTCATTTCAGTTTTTTTATTATTGATATTTCATCTGTGTACTGTGATCCGAATTTAGATGCAGGGCTTTTTTTCCACAAAAATTGGGGAAGAGGCCCAGGCCTGTCCATTTTGGGAAAAAAGGAACGCGCTTATTTCTCATTTTGGGAAAAAATACAAAGGTTTCATAAATTAAGTAAATATGACATTAATATACTTTTAATTAAATTGTCATCCTTTATTTACCATAATTATTAACTTTTCCAAGTCGGGAATTTACTTAGGCAGACAAAAACACACTGCAGAATGTTTCAAGCTTTTTTTTCAAATTTCTGAGAGATTGCTGTTTTCCCGATTGGGAAATATTTCTGCCACAGTTGGGAAAAAACAGGTCCAATTTTCTGTTGGGAAGAGGCCCTTTACAGGCCTCTGTTATATAAGGTAAAAAAGCCTGTAATTGCATCGTTTTTTTATGTTAAATGGAAGATAAAATTTATAAAATTTCCCCTTCCCCCCTGTCCTCCTGGCATGAGTGAGGGGAGCCCATAAACCATTGGGTGGGCAGGCGTGGGGCGCACCATAAACCAATGGGAGGCATGGGCGGTGGGGGCGCGCTCATTGATATAGGTGTTGAACAAAGACAACACAGACCTGTTTAAATAAAAAATCACGAAACATCGGTCGGGTGGTGGTGATGATGGGGGTGGGGTGTGGGAGTGAGGGTGGGGTGGTAGGGGGTCAACTGATATAAAACTAAAAACACACGAGAGATATGTTTCGAGTTTATGTAAAAAAATAAATAGAGTTAGAGTTCGAGTGGGGGGAGGCGGGGGGTAGAGGGGGGATTTTGGGGGGGGGGTGGGGGGGTGGGGGGCCAAAATAGATTATATGTGACAGTGTAAGAATTTAACCAAAACAACAACAAAAAATATGTAAAAAAAAAAATAATAGAGTTTCCAGTGGGGGGTGAGGTTGAGGGGGCCGGCGGGGGAGTGGGGGCGGGAAACATAGCGTATATGTAGTAAGAAGTCATGACCAAAACAACACAGAAATATGTAATAAATAATGGGGGCTGGCTCTCTTAAAATAAAAAGGTCAATGGGGGGAGAAGTTTATAATAACATTCTAGACAAATATGGTAAACACATCAGATAACAAGAAATGTCACAGTAAGTGACAAATGCCACTGAAGTGACCTGTAAGTGTGAACCTTGACCTTGGAGCAATATGAAACCAACAGATATATTTAAAAAAACACAAAACAAAAAAAAAAACAAACAATAAACAATTTAAATAAAATAAAAATAAAAAAAATTAAAAAAAAAAAAATTAAAAAAATAAAAAATAATAATCAAAACCAAAAAAAAATTAAAAAAAAATAAAATTAAAAACAAATAAAAAAAGAATTTAAAAAAAAAAAAATTAAAAATATTTTTTATTTTTTTCGCGACACGACCTCTTTGGTCGTGGTGAGCAATATATTGGTGCAAATGTTGCTATTTTTTTGAAAATCCGTTTAATTATTGTCCGCAGTTATGAAGCGGAGACGAACGGATTTTGAACCTTTGATCTGTAAGTTGTGACCTTGACCTTGGAGCCACAGACCTGGATTTTATTGTGCGCGACATGTCGTGCTTGTTGTGGTGTGAGCAATTGTGCGAAAGTTATTTGGAAAATCCGTTGATTATTGTCCGAGTTTATGAAGCGGAGACTTTTAATACGGATTTTTGACCTTTTGACCTCTCGTAAGTGTGACACTTAACTTTGGAGGGCCACGGAACCTGGATTGTTTTGTGCGCGCTAACATGTCGTCACTTTGTGTGTGCAATTGTGGCTGAGCAATTCGGTGCACTCG
>JAWPHD010024094.1:0-20231 GCA_037043455.1 Cyrtodaria siliqua
TATATATATACTATATATATATATACATGTATATGTACATGTCAATAATTATACACTTGTATATATGTGCATGTCAATAACTCTACACTTGATATGTGCATTGTGATACTTTTCCGCATGAATGTATTCGAGTGTGGCTGTATAAAAGTTCACATTAGGCCTAATGTAATGATATAAACGTTCGGTGGTTATACATCTAAAACAAATACTGCTATACAACTTCCATTATGCTGTCTTGAACAGTATTAAATGCGCCACTTAATTAGAAATTGTACATGCGCATGCCTCAAATTGTAGTGTTATGACCTTTGGACACATAGAAGTAGCACTAAAATAGGTCATCCCATAAAAAGAAGTTTCTATCTAAGTTGCCTCTGTGCAAAAGTAAGCCTGCAGTTTGTGTTTGCATGTCAGATGGGAAAACATTAAACAGTAAGTCTATGGGAAATACAATAGTGCTCTATGACCTAAATTCTTTAAAATATTTAGCTTCGCCCGTCTTGAGGCATTGCCTTGTTCATATTATGTGTTTTTACTTTAAACAGTGGTAATAAGTAAATGGCTGTGTTCGTTTTTAAGAATTTACCTTAGTTCATATTACAGATTACGTTACATACCTCGTCGATGGTAGAGTATATATTGTTGTGCACACCTTGACTGAACTGCGACTTTGAAATGTGTAAATGGAGAATTAATACTAAGGGAGATAATTCATGAAAACGCATTGTACATCTAAATGTATATCTAAAGTGCATATCCCTACTAGTAGCAATGCAAACGCATTTTTCAAATTAGAAAATATTGGGAAACTGATTAGTATTTTCTAAATAGTATCATCAAAATAGTCCATTGAGGAAAAAAAAGTAAGTTTATGAACCACCCCACATGCAAAAAAAATATTTTTTGTGTCCAACAATTGCCAAAATGAATAAGCCTTTTTATCAATTTTTCTGAAAAAAGCAACCTAGCTGATAAATATTGTTTTTTCCTTGCAATGAAGTCATGCAGATCTTTATTTACAGAGTAATGTGTCAAATGAATGTTTCTTTCCCTTTTTCTTTCAAATATGTGCTACTATTTTCACAAGTTGGTGTTAAACCCGTCACTTTGCAATGTAAACAAATGAGTACTCGCGTTAGATGGCCCACATGACTTATCGTGACAATGTCAAGGTCAAATTTGAACAATTCTGAAAAATGAGTAAATTAGCCTAAAAAAGCCAAAAGTTCTTTCGTGATGAATGATAACATGTGTATGAAATATTTAAAGTGTTATTTCACTAAAGAACTCATGAGAATTATTAGTGGGAACAAGTTTCTAGTCCGAAATAAGACTCGAAAAAGACGATCTTGTGTAGTACCACGCATGCGCATTACAGTCACATGACAAGAGTTGTCTTTTCTGATGTTAGCAGGTGTTGAAAAATGCGCAAATACACCACGAGTACGTCATTTTTTGTGAGATTAAATATAAAACAAATTGAAGACTAATTATTGAAGTACTTTATTTGTACATAAACTAGAGCGTAATCATCCGATTTAATACTGAACTTCCAAAAACCGCACTTCGCTTCCATTTATTTTTCATCTACCATTAAATAACAAAAGCCATGAGGTCAATTACGTAATGTATGCAGTGTTTTCTTCCTATATTCAACATAAAAAGTTCCACTTTTTAGTGTCTTAGCACTTAAAAGATGCGTAATTTGACGTACCCAACTCCAGGTTGGGATATTCCTAAATTCTAAATATAGCTTACGCGGCGCCACCTATCGGGTTTTGCATTGCTACTACTAGCTATTTCCTCTGCCGCAAACGGTATTACGATTCATCCAGTACTTTCGGAGATTAAACCTTCCAAATGTTCACTTTTATGTATCCTGGCTTTACCAGTTCTCGATAGTCTAAGCGAGCTGATACAAAATGAACACAAACACGCGTCTAACCTGTCTCAATTTTCCTCCAGCATAATCTAATTCAGCAGCATCAAAACAGCAAAGTTTCCAATTAAGTTCACATTTTTTCAGTTTCAAAGGTTCAAAATGTAATGTGTCAGTCAAAATTTAATCAGTTAAAAAATGACTCAAGGCCTGGAATTCACCAAGCTTCTTACACTTAAGCCCAAGTATGCAAATTTCAATCACAAATATGTCTATACAGTACGGGAGCAGCCTTGATATTTTTTCCTACATCTTTCAAATATCGCAACCACGCTTGACAACGAAAAATAGTACGTCATCTTTCGGCAACGTCAAAAAAAAAAATGTCCGCCATTTTGAATTTTTTAAAACACACAATTTGGAAAATTGTGACAATTTTTGATCATGAAATTTCATTTGCGCTTTAAGTTTCGTGATTTTCGGCTGTACCGACTTTTTTTTAGAAGCTTCACTGCGTGATAAATGCAGACCCGCCTTGTAAAATGTCGAAGCGAGGGGCGATAACTCTAAAAGATGCCATTTTTAGAATACGTTTAAAATGAAAACAACCGTGTGTTTTTTGTTAAATAAAATACGAGGAGATACTTGAATTGTTGTTTTAGCTCACATATTACATGAATTTTGCTGCATGTCACGAAAAGCATGTTATTTCTTTATCTGAAGTACACGAAAATACGAATTGTTTGACTCAACTGTAATTTTGACTCGACTGTCCTCGCAAGAACTGCAGGCGCGTATTCGATGGAGCGGGTAGTATTGGGCACCCTCTCATATGTGGAAAGTGTACGTAACAATCGCTACTGTTTAAGATGGGAGTTGGGGTGGAAAGAAGGAGGGGGAGGGCATCTGAGCTGAGATTTAAAAGGATGCGCCCCATCCTACCCCAACTAAAATCATGAAAGTCTGTTTTTGAAAGCTCTTGCAAGCATACATATTCAGATAATATATTTGTTGCTGTGTTTTTGACTAGACTATCCAGTGTCTAATTGTCATCCGCAACTTGGCGCAGTCAGTAGCGCAGCGGATTTGTAACCGGAGGTGGTGCCACTGAGTTTTGTCGGTGTGTTCTTGGGCAAGACACTTTCCCTTAGCCTCGTCCGTCGGATGGGGACGTAAACCGGGTGGTCCCGCGTATAGGTATATCATCCGAGCATGTTAAAGAACCATAGGAATCTATTCAATAAAAGAGCAGGGCACGGTTCCCGAGTTCCTATGTATCCTTCCCCTCTCTCTGGGGCGGCTCTAAATAACCTGTACTGTGTTGATGAGCCGTTAAATATTCAAATGAATTCATCCGCAACTGCACTCAGCACTGTCATATGTACTGTAGCTGTCCCATGCTAGTATCATGAATCAACCGTGGACTATATCACGCACACATAAAAGGGTTTGAGGGCCCCATCTTACTTGTATTAGTTTAAATATAGACCATTTGTCGGTTGAAACCTAAGATGAATTTTTTATCAGACAGAAACACTGTCGTAATACTCATACTGATAGCATTGAAGGAAAGTAAAGAAGGCCATTTTTTTTACTTTATATTTTTAAGGTTGAATTGTGTTTTATGTCATTATAGCACATTTTAGGCCATATTTCCTTGGTAGAACCAGTACTGTGTACTTTCTGCTATCTGTAAGAATTGACACTTTCTCACCTACAAGTTGAGCTCCCAGAGGGAATTTAACCCGCAGCGGTGAGAGGTGAAAATGAGAATGTATACAAATATAAAAAAGGCAACCGAACATCTCCATTACTCAATATGTCCATGGGACTTGAATGACCGCACTGAAAACAATCCGTGGAAAATTGAACAATGCAAGAATATATATTCATAAATAAATTTTATTTTGATGCTAAATCGATATGCTATAGATAAAGATCATGTAAAGTTTCGAAAAGATTGGTTAAAAACTGTGGAAGGATATAGATGCACAGATAACTAACACCATATGCCGCCTCACCATTCAAATTGCATCATACAATAATTGTTTTTATTTATTAAAGGGACACACAGCATTTATCAAGTATTTATCAAGCAATAAGCTGCATTAAAATTTGCACCTCGATTGATTAATCAAGAATTGATTTTACACAAGCTTGCATATATTTAAATTAAAACATTTTTGCGTTTAAAAAAAATGAGAATGCTGCATGTCCCTTTAATATGCGCACCTCTCCGCCTGTATTGTTTATATGGTGCAAGTCATTTTCAACATAGGTGGGGTTATATATATACATGTATATGTTTGTTGTTTTTTTGGCGGAGACAGACCACACACTTTTCTGGGTAGAACCAGTAATATACACCTCCTGCCATCTGTTATTCCACAAACTTTATAATCCAATAAAATTCAGAAATCATCATTTTAATCCAATAAAGAAATTGGGCATGGTCGGTCAGATTAACAGAAACACATTTATATTTTCGTATTTGCCCTTATTTTGAGCCACTCCACCTCTGTCAACAGTCAGACATGTAAGTTGATATGATATTTTGCTGAACTGGTGATCCTGGGAATTTCGAAATTAGTGGGTCCAAATAACCTTATTCTCTCAAGTCACAAATGTTACTAGACATATTTTTCTTGAAGTTGACGCTAGTACTGTCCGTATGAGGTATTCATGATTCAAAAAAAATAGTAATAATATTGTACACAGTCGCATTATTCTATTCTTGTTCGTTTAAGTATTTCTGATTCGGTTGATAATGTTGTAAAAATTTATTATAATATATATGTGACTAGACACTCGTTTCAATAAAATGCTCCCATATTTTGTGACTTCAGTACAGTTTCCCAGCATCTCAGGACATCAGGGACTCTGAAAATAAAAATGATACAGATTCTGTTTAACCATACATATTTTTCTTTCAACTTAAATAGGTAACAAGTTGGTGAGTTGTAATAGATGAATAAAAAGTGACTATAGAACTTTTTTTATAAGAATATAAATTGAACAGAACATGGTGGAAACAATGACCAGAAAAAAACCTATAAAACTTCTAATTTTACTTTAATTTTTAAACATGATCACTGGTGGTTTCAAATGCAGGACCAAAATATGGGTATCACCGGTTACTTTGCTTACCAGTTTTTTGTGTTAAAAAAAACCCTTACAAAAATTGGGTCGGAGGGTCTAAGAACCGAAAAAAAACACACCAAAATAACTCTGGCCTAAGTTGGATCAACAACACATATGTCATTTAGAGCCGCCCTTGAGAGAGGGGAAGGGCACATAGGAAAATTAAACAAGAGGCCCAAGAGGGCCTGTGAACGCTCTACTGGCTGTTATACCATTGATGAATCGAGTCGTACTACATGGTGTCTAGAGTGTACACAAGGTTTTTCAAGTATTTGACCTAGTGACCTAGTTTTTGACCCAATGGGACCCATTTTTGAACTTGATCAAAATATAATTAAGACAACATTTCGACAAAGTTTCATCAAGATCGGGTCAGAAATATGGCCTCTAGAGTGTTCACAAGGTTTTTCAAGTATTTGACCTAGTGACCTAGTTTTTAACCCTGTGTGACCCATTTTCGAACTTTAGCAAGCTATAATTGAGACAAATATTCTGACAAAATTGCATCAAGATCGGGTCAAAAATATGGCCTCTAGAGTGTACACACGGTTTTTCCAAAGTTTGACCTAGTGACCTAGTTTTTAACACCATGTGACCCATTTTTGAACTTGACCAAGATATAATTAAGGCAAACATTTTGACAAAGTTTCATCAAGATTGGGTCAGAAATACGGCTTCTAGAGTTTACACAAGGTTTTTCAAGTATTTGACCTAGTGACCTAGTTTTTAACCCCATGTGACCCATTTTCAAACTTGACCAAGATATAATTAAGACAAACATTCTGACAAAGTTGCATCAAGCTCGGGTCAAAAATATGGCCTCTAGAGTGTACACAAGGTTTTTCCAATATTTGACCTAGTGACCTAGTTTTTAAATTCATGTGACCCATTTCCGAACTTGATCAAGATATAATTAAGATAAACAATTTGACAAAGTTTCATCAAGATTGGGTAACAAATAGGACCTCTAGAGTGTACACAAGTTTTTTCAAGTATTTGACCTAGTGACCTAGTTTTTGACCCCACATGACCCATTTTTGAACTTGACCGAGATTTCATTGAGACAAACATTCTGACAAAGTTTCATCAATATCGGGTCAAAACCATGACCTCTAGATTGTACACACGTTTTTTCCAAAGTTTGACCTAGTGACCTAGTTTTTAACACCATGTGACCCATTTTTGAACTTGACCAAGATAAAATTAAGACAAACATTTTGACAAAGTTTCATCAAGATTGGGTCAGAAATACGGCTTCTAGAGTGTACACAAGGTTTTTCAAGTATTTGACCTAGTGACCAAGTTTTTAACCCCATGTGACCCATTTTCAAACTTGACCAAGATATAATTAAGACAAACATTTTGACAAAGTTGCATCAAGCTTGGGTCTAAAATATGGCCTCTAGAGTGTACACAATGTTTTTCCAATATTTGACCTAGTGACCTAGTTTGACCCCACATGACCCATTTTCGAACTTGACCGAGATTTCATTGAGACAAACAATTAAGATAAACATTCTGACAAAGTTGCATCAAGCTCGGGTCAAAAATATGGCCTCTAGAGTGTACACAAGGTTTTTCCAATATTTGACCTAGTGACCTAGTTTTTAACTTCATGTGACCCATTTCCGAACTTGATCAAGATATAATTAAGATAAACAATTTGACAAAGTTTCATCAAGATTGGGTAACAAATATGACCTCTAGAGTGTACACAAGTTTTTTCAAGTATTTGACCTAGTGACCTAGTTTTTGACCCCACATGACCCATTTTTGAACTTGACCGAGATTTCATTGAGACAAACATTCTGACAAAGTTCCATCAAGATCGGGTCAAAAATATGGCCTCTAGAGTGTACACACGGTTTTTGCAAAGTTTGACCTAGTGACCTAGTTTTTAACACCATGTGACCCATTTTTGAACTTGACCAAGATATAATTAAGACAAACATTCTGACAAAGTTGCATCAAGCTCGGGTCAAAAATATGGCCTCTAGAGTGTACAAAAGGTTTTTCCAATATTTGACCTAGTGACCTAGTTTTTGACCCCACATGACCCATTTTCGAACTTGACCGAGATTTCATTGAGACAAACATTCTGACAAAGTTTCATGATGATTGCATCAGAAATGTGGCCTCTAGAGTGTACACAAGCAAAAGTTAACGGACGGACGGACGACGGACGGACGACGGACGACGGACGACGGAAGACGGACAACACACCATCCCATAAGCTCTGCTGGCCCTTGGCCAGTAGAGCTAAAAATGATACATCTTTTGTTTACCGTAACCAGATTTCGTTTCAACTTAAATAGTTAACAAGTTGTAGAATTGAAATATGCAGATGAATAGTGATTTTAGAAAAAAAATGTTACATGTAAGATGAATTAAAAAAAAAAGAAGTTTTCGGCTGATCAACACTTTACCGGTATACCTTATTTAGAGCCGCCCCAGAGAGAGGGGAAGGAGGACACATATGACAGGAATAATGCATGTGTGACTTGAACCCGAAAGCTCCAGATTTGTATCGTCTGCCATGCTATCGCTGGGTCAATGCCAGCACATTATGTTAAGTCAGGGTCCTGGTTAAGTTTAATATTTTAGATGTAATACAAGGATGTTTTTATCTTGTTCGATTCATTTTACATCCGTACTACAGTATGGACAAAATGACCTATTTATGTGTCGATGTGCTGTAAAACACCATTTATTCATTTTTTATTTTTAGTATAAGAAGTCTGAGACTAAGTGCAGGTCAACAATGCCATGCATATATACATTGATAAATTCATAGATTTTTTGAAACTGTGCTTACCTACATACTGGCTTACACATTGCAAGGCTCTTGATGTAGTTATACAGATTACTGTAAGACTGGGAACAGGCTGTGGTAACACAATGCACACTGACACTGCCTCATTTAAACAGACCTGAAAAATAACATATTGTTCCATTTAATTTTAATATTAATAACTATGTTCAACTTTCTTAATGCTATCAATGCCAGCTTTCCATAATAGTTTTCTTAAAACACAACTGGACTTTCTGGCCACTGTCCAAAATGTAAGACATTCATGAATAAGTAGTATTTTCAAGGCTTACATTTTCATCAATCATTCATCACTCATGTGTTCTAAAAATGATCAGAATTAAGTTAATATATATGAACCACCACCATTTCACATGTTTCAATGTTAAACACTTGTCCTACACTACAGTACAGTAATTAAAGGTGTATTTACTTACACAAATCCCTACACAGGCTACAGACAATCCATGCCATGACCCATTTCACTTATTCTCCGATATATTGTAAATTACGCACTCACTCAAGTCAGTAATGTAAAACTTGGAATTATATACGATCACTGTTTCGATAAAGGTCTAACAACTTAATTCCACTCCTGTACAAATGTCTATGTGTGTAACTCAGTATGCATGCATCTGCATAATTTGACCGTTGAATACACCGTGTACACCGTGTGTGTGAGCTATTTTTAGCACATTGTTTGGACTGTGGCAATGGAAATACAGCAGTTCAGTTCAATTCACAATTTAGTTTTAGTGACAGTGCGAACTTGTCCAGGGAGAAGTGAGGGTTTATGGCGTGCGATTGACTGGCCCTTGGCTGGGTGTTTTTCTGTGTCGCCGCCATTTTGAATAGCTTCTGAAAGAGTGAAATGCAGGTACCAACTTTCAAAACGGGCACGCAAAATGTATATTCACGAAAAAATAAGAAATTTTCAAAAAAGGTAGATCAGGTAGTGATCTTCGACTCCTGTCAATTTCAACAATATTTAAGAATATACAATTTTTGTACCCGTTTTGAAACATTGGCAATTTCAAAGAAAACAAAAACTAGTTTTTTTCGATCTTCGCATTTGTACCGCGATTTCCGACAATGATATCTCAATAAAACCTGTCAACACGATTGTTTTATGAATCTCCGACATAATAACTGACTTCTGATATGATTTGTTTTCTTTGCCATCTAGTATAAGCTTTAAACGAGTGTTTCTAAAAAGAGTACTATAAAATCCGCGCATCTGCACGTGCTTGCAAAATGGGAACTACGTTGCCTCCAACACCAATTATTTATGTTTGAGTTATGCGGTTCAAGCACGTGAAATGACTTCTCTGCTCCCGTACTGATAAGTTTCAAGTATAAACATTCATTTGAAGCTATGATAAACACTAATAAATAGCAACTTTATACGATTGTTTATCTTTGAAGGTCATGGAAATATTTGTGAACGAAATTTGAGTACTTGAGTTCAAGTCAAAGAATAGTTTGAAGAATGGTTGGTGAATTCATAGTTCCAGGCCAGTACTCGAAGTAGTTTTGAAAAAGAATCTAATGACGTCATAACTGTGTTTTTCCCAGTTAGGTGTGTAATACGGGACACACATATAATAATATTGTCTCGTCACTATTTTTGTGTGCGTCAAAACGACGCTGTTTTCTGTACAGGCTGAATCAAATGTTTGATATGTCAAAATATCTCGTTCTATAAAAATAGCTCACACAAACGTATGATATATACATCTATATTAAATAAGAAATATCCAGGCAATACTTAACAAGAGAAAGTTTTTTTCGCCTATAAACCATAAATTATATGATGGTATACGAAAAAAAATGAAGACCTAACCTAGATGCCATAGTTTATTCTTTACATTCAGTGATGATTTTAAACTATGTATTCGTTTTTATTTGTTTTTTAACTAATTTTAGGTAACCTATATGACCCAAATTGACTTCCATAGAATTTTTCCTCATCAAGCTCTTCAGCGAGCACTGACTGTTCTATTTTAGTATCATGGTTAACTTTCAGTTGCCACAGAGTCTGCAAGTAGGACGATTATGACTCGACTTATAAAAACGCATTGAAAAGTTGAATTAGTGGACAAATTATAAAATTGATGTGTATGACTTAAATAAATAAAAGCTGGATTTATTCTGATTTTTATTTCGTTCTTAGCTCTTCAAACTTTGACTGTAAACACCGGCTGATCGCCTGTCACAGTAGTCATCGTAGTCTCGGAAAACTACGCAAAATAAAACTTACCTCGAGATTATAGGTACCTCGAGAATAGGGTACGTGAGGATACGCTTTCTTTCATTTCTGACACTTTAGGATGGCTAATTTAAGAAAGTCTAGATATAAATCAAAATATCTGTCTGCGACGGAGGAAAATGCCCACTTTGAAGTGTTATGTGCGTTTTAATAAAACAAAGTAAAAACCATTAAGAAAGTTATGAGGCGAAATACATATCTTTATCGAGCGCTTTGTTTATTCTAACATTTCGAAACACGAAAAAATAAATGCCATAGGTGCTCGTGCATTTCATGTAATATATTGACATTGGGAATTTTAAGTTCATATTTGAAAAAAAGAGCTTAATTTGGATGCCCCCCTCTGGCGTAAATTGGTTACTATAACAACTTATACAATGCCTTATATATAATGTTAATTATAAGTTGATACATGTATCCGTGTGTACATGTTATTAACTAATTAATACGATTTTACAGCTTCGGTTTTAATATTTTTCGATCACCCTTCGTATATTGTTGTAAGAAATCAAGTATTTCATGAACATCTAAAGACAATTCTTACACGTGTAAAATGAAGGTGTTATCTTTAAAATCATGCACACGAGCAGTTTCTTAATGTCTTCCTTAAGACTTCTTTAAAAACGAGATATATTTTTATACAGAAGAGTTATGTACTGAATAAATATACTTATCAGGTGGGAAGCAGAGTGGTTATTTAGCTCCGCCGTCCACTTATCATAGCAACACATGACAACGGAAAGTAGTACGTCATTTTCCTTCAACGTCAAAAAAACGTGAAACAGCCGCCATTTTCTTTTTTTTTAAACGCGTAATCTGGAAGATTTTAACAAGTTTACATGATTAAAATTTTAAATCTTCAGCTGTATTGACTTTTAGATGCTTTACTGCGCGAGAAATTTCGAGATTTCGAAGCGAGGGGAAGTAACTCGTAAGAGATGTCATTGTTAAAATGCGTTTAAAAATGGTAACACTTCGTGTTCTTTTCTAATGAAATACAAGGAGATACTAAAAATATGTTGTTTAAGCTTAAATAGTACATGGCGTGTACTACATGTTACGAACATCATGGTATTTCTTTATAAAAAGTACACGCTAATACGATAAAATATTCGACTCGGCACTGTCGGTCAAAAAATATAACTAGTGTAAAGTCATTGTTTACAGGTGCGTAGTCGGTATTCGGCGAAGGGTCTCACACTAAAGTCTGAAAAGTAGTCTGTAGCCTATATTTAAAAAGGTTGACCGCTGTTCAGCTTCTCGTTGTGCATTTTGATGGCCAATCTTGAATTATGGAACTCAACTGGTCACCCGCTAGTGTGTTAATGTTTTTTTATTTTATTTTTTATTGGCGAGTATCACCATATGCAGCCATATTTAACATCAAAATAATACAACAAAGCTGCAGTCCAATTTATTTGGTTATCCCTCACCGGCCCCTCCTGCCCGTCACAACCATCATCACCCAACCCACCCATAAAAAAAAAATCGGATCTGGTCAGGGTAGGTGTCTCATTGGAATCTGGGAAACCGCCCTACTCCTACTTCTGCTTATTAAACATGCTCGGAGAATAGACTTAAGATGGACGAGGCTAATTGGAAATGACGAACACACTGAGGAAACTCAGTGGTGCCGTTGTCTTGAACCCGGATCCTGTGCTTTTAAGTGCACCGCATTGTCCACTTCACCGTCACTTGACAAAACAAATATAACAGCTTAATATGTCAAACTAGTATAGACATGGAAATATCAGTTTCCAGATTGTTATTAGTGGGAAGCGGTCACTAAGTCGACCTTGAACTAGAAGTGTGTTCCATCACCCATGAACACTTCCTTCGCCTGCTGACACTGCTGTTTGCTTATTTCCAAGGTTAGGTTGCAGGTTAGGCTGATAAATAGGGCATAACTCTGCCAAAATGAAAGTCAGAGGTATTGCACATGTGTAACAACATTCATTGAGATGAAGATGTAGGTGAAGTTTCATGAACACAATTAAAATACTTTTCAATTGATGGCCAAGGTTAGGTTGCAGGTTAAAGCATGACGGACGGACGACGACAGACAAAGTGATCGATAAGTGTCTGCTATTCTAAGCAGTTGACACAAAAATAAGTGTTCAGTTCTCATATAAATATATCCGTCATGCGGATATTTTTTATGCACTCTTCAACCCAATGAATTTTACTTGACCAGGCTAGACCAGTGACATTTGCTTTATCAGACGAGTACCGCTAAGTACAGCAAAACTGTTTCAGTGCTTGATATACACTTCAAGATTGCCATCATCGGCCCATGTGTCACTTTAATTACAAAAGATCTATTTCAAAAGCTTGAATAAACAATAAATAGATTAAAGGGTCCTCCAAATTGAAAAATAAAGTGATTTTAAATGAAAGCTTATTATAATAGAATGTCAATGTCATCGTCCGTTTTCTCAAAAACCGTTGATAAAAGCAAGTTTTATAGGTATGAAGTTTACCTGTACATAAAAAAAACTGGTGCGCGGCCGATCTTCGGAAAATGACGTCATAAGGAGTTGACCAATCACATCTTCCGTACAAATTACCTAATTTACATAATCAATTATGGCGCGTATCTATGTGTAAACAAGCCCTTACTCTTGTTGGATGTTCATTTTTCTCATATAGCCTAAGTGTTTTAAACCCTGGAATATTAACATTCTACAGTAAGTATTTTTAATTGTGATGTTCGGGGCAATCTCACCTTCGTCGTTTACGGTAATTACGAAAATCCATCCATTAATTATCACTTATTGGTAATTATTCGGCTATTCTATAAACTGTCTAAAATTACGGCACTCAACTTGGGCAAACTGTAAAACCTGTGAAATCAGTACACCGAGACACACTTTACACGCAGGTAGAGTTAGTTATGCGGTGAGTGAGCGGTACACTGTTTGATCTGTGGAACTGTCACGTTCTAGTCACAAGTGTAGGTATATGCTGGCTAGTGCGGACTGTGTAATAGTATACTGTGCTATATGCGATTCAATCCACAACAGTTAAACTAATAAAAAATATGTAAACAATGAACTAATGAACAATTATGACATTTAGTTTATTATATTAAATTATAATATTTTGTTTGAAATGTAGCAATGAACTTTATTGAATAATGAGACAATGCAATTTTTAAACATGTTGATTATTTTATTATAAAATAAAAACATATAAGGTACCGCAGAAAATAAATTAAAATTATAAAATAGTCGTGTTCTTTGTCCATTTAATTGCACCATCATGTTATTCCTCAAATCGAAGCTAAAAAACAAAGCATGCCATGCTTATAGTATGAAATAAAAAATAGTAGTTGTACAGACACCAAATCGCACAGCACTTTACCTGTGTGAGCGAGTCCGTATTTTTTTGCTGATAATGGAATGGCCCACTAGCTACTACAGCGACAACACAAAACAACCCGTAACACCTACATTGGAATGGTTTTACCTGGTTTAAACAATTGTTTCAACACGCGCCTGACCGATTACACAGAATTTATATGGATGTATGTTTATAGCATGGGTCAGTAATAATGTAACTGTTTCAAAATGGCTCGTTAATAACAGTAAAAAATCACAATCAAAAACTTTTTATTTAATTGCATCAAACAAGTTACAATTAAATTCATTGAAGTATATTCTGCTGCCTCTGTTGGTAATTATCGAGATGCAATCAGCAATTAGAAGAAGTCGTTGATCGTAATTTTAACTCGTCATTTTCGGCGAATAGTTCATCTTTTCCCGCTGTCCGAATGTATAAAACCATCAAAACTATTGAAATAAGATTAATTTCTTAATATGTCCGAACACTAGTTTTATTATATCCTTCAATTAATTAGGTGTCTGGAATTAATGAGTGTCCGGACTCATTGAGTAAATACGGTAGGTATCGAAAACTTAAAACCAATGCTGAAACCTGACGCAATTCCCCGATTCTCCGATTTGCAGACCCACAGACGGAGACACAGTCACAGGATGAAGACATTGAAGAATCCAATACCATGAGTTTATTTGTATTATTCGTTTATTGTTTTCATTTATGCTTTATACGCTCAAAATTAAAGTGGATGGGGAAAACAAAATGTGTTCAACATTTTCCACTTCGCTCGCATTGTTTACTTCGTTTGTGTCCGCCATTTTCGTTTCTAATGAACCATGGGTAATGCGTGACGTCAACAGGGGTTTTCCATTCGGCTGTTTCTGTGAAACCTCAGTTACGTTTCCGTGACAGGTGTGTATTAGGGGCAAATGTGCCGTATGGATTCGTGATTTACCGATGAACGAATAAGTTTACGATGTTGACCGAAGTATTTTTAGAAACTGCTTATCATTATCTTTGTAATACAAAGGGAAGTTATTTCAATTTGGAGGACCCTTTAAAATGACCTTGTGTTCCCAAAAGGTAGTTTTTCAGTTTCAGATACATGGCTGTACGCAAATAGAAACTTTTTTTTTTTTTACATAGATCCAACTGAACCAAAGAATAAATAATACAATATTTTATTTATATTATATTTATAAACTAACATCTATTAAATACTACAATAATGAAATTTACTTCATACTTACAACAAAAAAATCAATGTCACATATGGCCTAACATGTGTTAAAATGATGTAAAACAACAGAAGTTTTTTTGAATGTGAGCTGTATGACATTGTATACATTTGGTGTTTTTTAACAGCTTTACATATTATATAGTCTCTGTGAGGTATAATTATGTTCATTTTGGTTCTTTAACAAATTAATGTCTGCTCAGTCCTCGGGATTGCCAAACTGAAGTCACCATCATGATCAGGCGAACACATCTCAAGCGGGATACGCAGTAACAAGTATACACTGTAACGCATCAGGCCGAAGAAAAATTAACCGCGTTTCTGATTTGGCCTAATTAAATGAATATATTTCCTGGAGTTTAGAATCTTGCGATCACAGTATAGTCAACTTTTTTGGTTAAATCCACGTCTTTCAGGGTTGCATTGGTATTTGAAGAACGAAAGGCATCTGGAAACCAGATGATGCGTCTCTGAAATGAACAAAACAAGATGTTAAAAAGGATGGATTGTTGGTGCAAAATATATAAGCCATATGATATATGCATGGAATTTCACATGAATCAACTAAGTGTCCTGTTATTTTTAAAGGGATTTTAACTTGGGATGTCGTATATACCGTATTTCCTCTAACAGTAGCTCCCGGGCGCTATGGAAAGTGCGAAGGGGGCGCTATTATTATGATACAAATTTTCAATATATTTCACCTCCTTTCCCCAACTGTTTCCTAATAGAACTACTATACGGCGATCTTTTACTGTTACACCGGTATTGACTTAACCTAAACATGACAATGTACCGAGTATATTACTGTCATCACTCTGCATCTATATGATACACATTTCTGTCAAACTTGACGATTACAAAACGGGCTGGTTGCGTATGAATTAAATAATAATAAAAGATAAACTAAATAGTAAATTGAAAGGAACGAGATAAATAAAAGCGGTAATTAGTATTGATGATGATAGCGCTTTAAGGTTTATGTCATAGACCATACTGGTGTCGAAGGTAAAAACTCCCGTAATCAAATCCATAAGCGGTAAAAACAGTGTGTTTTTTAGGAACTTTTAATTTAATCAAATCCATTAGCGGTAAAACAGTGTGTGTTTTTTAGGAACTTTTAATTTTTGAAGAGGGTAAGGCTTCTTAAAACAGGTGGGGGCGCTTCTAATAGAGGAAATACGGTATTAATATATAGGTAAATTAACATCACAGAGAAATGTGAACGTTTTACCATCAACTTGTATGGGTTTTGTGTGATAAATAGAATCTCACCAAATCATCTATTATTTTTTAAACTCTTCAGCAAACATTATTTGCAAACATTATTTGATGCTCGACAAGCCGCGCATTGTATATTTTTGCCAACTCGTTTAATAAATCCGCACCCGATCATGGAAGATCAGCTATTAAATCCGCCGAGAAATAAATATTTAATCATTATTCTCCCATCACTGCTAAAATCAACAAAATATTCTGAAGTATATAAAAAAAATTGTCATACCAGTAGGAACGCCACGGACCTATAACATATCAGTTCTGTTCGCATTTTAACTCCGCGAACATGGACTATTTCTTTGTATTTTACGGACTATTTTACGAATTTTCAATTAAAACAGACGCCATTTTATTACACCCGAAATTGGGAGCGCTACGTCGGCGAGCACTACGGGTACCTATGGAGTCTAACAACACGCGTACAGTGTTTCATACCGTAGATTATGTAAACACTAATACCTTTTACCGGACGAAATAACGTCCCATTATGTGTCAACACGATGCAGTGTTGGTGACTGACAGGTCACCGTGACATAACTTGACACGTGAAATTGACATGTTGTTGCAAGTTGGATTTGGGATTATTGTCTGCTGCTGGAGGTCCATGATCAAGGTATTTGTTTTGTCATTAAAATGTGTTTGTTAATAAACAGTACACACCCCTTTTAGATCGTGCATATTTAGACATTGGCCAAATACAGTGCCTAAAAAAGTAGTGTATAGTGTATAATAGAAAGTTCATAATCACTATAAGTGTTTTGCGTGTACTCCGATCTTTCCAGTAACTGGATGTACTGTAAACTGTAGAACGTTTCGTGGAATAAAACAATTGCTAGTAGAAATGCTATCAATGTCCCCCGCACCCCGCCCCCACCCAAGTACGGTAGATGGGGGTGTGGGGGTAGATGGAGCTTGCATACCGAAAACAAGGAGGGGGTAAGAAAACTAGAAACCCCCTCCACCCCCACCCCTCAGATGCATGAATGTTAATAGTTAGCGTTGTCTCTATATCGTTATGTTATCCCCATTTTCTCGCACATTCGTGAATACATAACCCGATACAACTACCATTGAAACAATGTAATCTGCCATAGACATTTGACTGAAATATCGGTCAGATTCATATTTATGTGCAGTAAAGTTTTGAGGCAAGGAAGTGATTTTGAATTTACATTTATTTACATTCTGTTGCGAAAAAAACAACGCAATTTCGAGAAAGTACATTTCACTTCAAAGCCTTTAAGGCGGTGTAGCTACTACGCTTGCCTCCAGTGTGTCTCAAAAAAATGACTATTCCATGGGCTGGAAATATGCTGTGAAAGTGGAACAATGTTTTTAATGGATCTCCAGTTGGGCTACATTATATTTTACATGTATAATGAATGATGAGAGATGTTTTTATTACATTAACCGTGTTATTGAGCACAAGTAGTATTCATGCTTTATTCGATTTAGTTATTTTATCTTTTCTTTTTTAAATATGTTACATTATGTATAACAAAGGATAAACAATGTCTGTTTGATCATTGACATTGGATTTATGTTGTTTTCAGAGAGGTCTCAAATGTGAATCGTGCCCTTGAGCAGCTCTAAGTGAATTGATACTGACGACTTCAGAATGTCAAGCCGTATTAAATGCCATTGGATCATATGGAGGTAAGAGCCTTTTTAAAAATTGTTTGCACTTGTGTAGTTCTTTAAATGGAGCTTGTGTTATGCTTGCACGGTGCTGTTCAAAGTTAGAGTAAAAAAAAATTCAGTGATAGTGCAGCGTGATTGTCATATGAGCTCGTGTAAACTACATGTACTGGATACATGCGAAAACAAGTTGTGTTAAAGGGACACTAGGCAGTCTTTATTTGTTTGAAACTACTTCTGGAGTTCGGTTAATTTTTCTGCATAGTTTGCATTTGTGCATCATTAATATTATTTATTAGAATAGTTCAGAAGAAATTGTTTTACACAATACTTACTGTTGATAATAGTGCACCTATAATAATTTATTTAACTTTTAATGCAAGCAGGTTAAATTTAACATGTTACCAAGTTAACAAATTAGATGCTAATGTTAAAGCTTGATAAATACTTCAAGATTGCCGTGTGTCCCTTTAACATCATCTAATTGGTCTATGTGATGGGTCCTCAATTTATTAAAGGGACACAGAGCAAATTTCCAATCTTGTGTCTGTTTTACACATTTTCACATCAGAACAGACCACACATCTACAAAAGTGTCTTCTCAACTGCCCTATTTAATCATGTTTTATTTCTAAAACTAGCGGCATCACCAGGTTTCGAGAGAGAAAATAAATAGTTGTATATTAATGTTTTCTCCCCATGTAAAATGACCTTACTAAGTCATTAAAGTAAAATATCCTATGAACAAAACGTGTAAAATTTAACAATTTTAGATTTTTGGCCAGACTTGTATTTTATTCCCTTCTAGTAAAAATGGCTTATAGAACATTGCACCCTCTGTCAGATTTAACTTTCCTTATAATAGATTCTTGCTGTACTGTTGGTTGAAACATACATTGAAATGGTTCTATAATCATGTCAGTTCAATCATTACTCGTATGATACACAATATAAAATGTATTGACCCTTTACTTGATGTGCCATTTACTCAGTTTTGGTCAAGGGACGTTTATAGCATATCGGCTTTGAATCCAGTGAACACGGATTCAATCTTACTGGCGCCACTGGGTTACTTCGATGTGTCCTGCTAGCCTCGTTCGTCTGATGGGAACGTAAACCGGGTGGTCCTGTGTATCGGAGTCTGTCCTCCCTCCAAGCACGTTTAAAGAACCATAGGTATCTAATCGGTAGTAAGCGTAGGGCAGGGTTCCTGATGCCTATGTATCTTTCCTCCTCTCTTTCGGGCGGTTCGAAATAACCTAAACAACGTGTTGATGAGGCGTTTAACAATAATTAAATTTTAAACTGTCCCATTCCCCTAAACATGCCCTAGATCCCTCTCGCAACACCTGATTCAAATTGAATACTCTGCTCGACTTATATTAACTTTTTATTCTATGTCTTTCTTTTCTTTCAGTCTGCACATCATGTGGAAGAAGACTCCATGTACACCACTGGCCAGAGTCAATGCTGAAGTTTATGTTCGCTCAATTATTTGCTTAATAAAGTATACATATGAACTAAAATATTGTCTTTATAATTATGTCTTCCACCACAAAGTGGTAGGTGAGACAGATTAGATTTGGCCTTTCCGTTCGTCTGTCACAAATCTTGTCTGCGCTACTTGTTTGATTTTGACGAACTTTGTACAAACTCTTTATTACTTTCTCTGGAGCTAATTTCATAAAACTTCATACTTTGAATGCCTTTGGTGAAATGATATCCCTGTTTATTTTGAAGTCAGGTAGTGTGAAAGGTCCGTTACCATGACCGGAAAATGAAAAGTATTGCCCACACAGTTTTTCCTCTTACCTAAAGCAAATTTCATGAAACTTCATTGTTGGACAGTGGAAAGAGGATGATCGTTTAATTTTTAGGTAAAAGGTCAAGTTCCCTGCAGACATCCACTATCCAAGGATAAGCATATGTTACAACACAAATGTTATAATATTAATGGTATAATATATGAATATTTTTTGCACAATGTTGAATCCAGTAAAACAAGTGGTTTTGTTCACCGATACTGTCGCCTGTGAACCAAACCACTTGTTGTTAAATTACAGATTCAACAGTGTGTAAGACATATTCCGATCATCCATTTTTTTTTTTTAAATCATAAATTAAAAAATATATATATTAAAACAAACAAAACATGCTATTTGTTGAAAACAGACGTATTCAAATTTTCAAAATAGCATATTCGCAGAATATAGTAGATTTCAACTGCTGAAAACAAACATGTATTATTTTTCCAGGAAATAATACTTCTATGAATATAGTATATATGTTCAGGGAAATGTTTAATATGTCTGTTTTCAAATACTACAAATCGTAACGCACCGCACATGTATATACGGTATTTACTTTCAATATAGTAGTGAGTATGACTGCGTTCTGGGACCATATAAATATAAAAGAATAATATATATAAATATATATATATATAACTATATAAATATATATATATATAACTATATATGCCCTATACATATAATCGACCCGCACTTTTTGGATTCACGCGTACAGTGTTTCACAACACCACAAATCTGGCAAGTGCTCCATTGACACAATGTCATGTCCACGTTTATGTTATGAAATCTTCGAGTCTACACATAATCATGTTTGTTACCGACAGTTGCAT
>JAWPHD010024095.1:0-20226 GCA_037043455.1 Cyrtodaria siliqua
GTTTTTACGCATATATATTCAGTTCTTACGCATATATATTCAGTTCTTACACATATATATTCAGTTCTTAAACATATATATTCAGTTCTTAACATATATATTCAGTTCTTACGCATATATATTCCGTTCTTACGCATATATATTCAGTTCTTACGCATATATATTCAATTCTTAAGCATTTATACTCGGTTCTTACGCATATATATTCAGTTCTTACGCATATATGTTCAGTGCTTAGGCATATATATTCAGTTCTTAAACATATATATTCAGTTCTTACACATATATATTCAGTTCTTACACATATATATTCAGTTCTTACGCATATATATTCAGTTCTTACGCATATATATTCAGTTCTTATATATGTTCAGTTCTTACGCATATATATTCAGTTCTTACGCATATATATTCCGTTCTTACGCATATATATTCCATTCTTACGCATATATATTCTGTTCTTACACATATATATTCAGTTCTTACACATATATATTCAGTTCTTACGCATATATATTCAGTTCATAAGAATATATATTCAGTTCTTACACGTATATATTCAGTTCTTACACATAAATATTCAGTTCTTACACATATATATTCAGTTCTTACACATATATATTCCGTTCTTACGCATATATATTCCGTTCTTACGCATATATAATCAGTTCTTACACATATATATTCAGTTCTTACACATATATATTCAGTTCTTACACATATATATTCAGTTCTTACGCATATATATTCAGTTCTGACACATATATATTCAGTTCTTACGCATATATATTCAGTTCTTACACATATATATTCAGTTCTTACGCATATATATTCAGTTATTACGCATATATATTCAGTTCTTACGCATATATATTCAGTTCTTTCACATATATATTCAGTTCTTACGCATATATATTCCGTTCTTACGCATATATTTTCAGTTCTTACGCATATATTCAGTTCTTACGCATATATATTCCGTTCTTACGTATATATGTTCAGTTCTTACGCATATATTTTCAGTTCTTACACATATATATTCAGTTCTTACACATATATATTCAGTTCTTACGCATATATATTCCGTTCTTACGCATATATATTCAGTTCTTACGCATATATATTCAATTCTTAAGCATTTATACTCGGTTCTTACGCATATATATTCAGTTCTTACGCATATATGTTCAGTGCTTAGGCATATATATTCAGTTCTTACACATATATATTCAGTTCTTACGCATATATATTCAGTTATTTCGCATATATATTAAGTTCTTACGCATATATATTCAGTTCTTTCACATATATATTTAGTTCTTACGCATATATATTCCGTTCTGACGCATATATTTTCAGTTCTTACGCATATATTCAGTTCTTACGCATATATATTCCGTTCTTACGTATATATGTTTAGTTCTTACGCATATATATTCAGTTCTTACACATATATATTCAGTTCTTACACATATATGTTCAGTTCTTACGGATATATATTCAGTTCTTACGCATATATATTCAGTTATTACGCATATATGTTCAGTTCTTGCACATATATATTCAGTTCTTACACATATATATTCAGTTCTTACAAATATATATTCAGTTCTTACACATATATGTTCAGTCCTTACACATATATATTTAGTTCTTACACATATATATTCAGTTCTTACACATATATGTTCAGTTCTTACGGATATATATTCAGTTCTTACGCATATATATTCAATTCTTACGCATATATGTTCAGTTCTTGCACATATATATTCAGTTCTTACACATATATATTCAGTTCTTACAAATATATATTCAGTTCTTACACATATATGTTCAGTCCTTACACATATATATTTAGTTCTTACACATATATATTCAGTTCTTACGCATATATATTCAGTTCTTACGCATTTATATTCAGTTCTTACACATATATATTCCGTTCTTAACATATATATTCAGTTCTGACGCATATATATTCCGTTCTTACGCATATATATTCCGTTCTTACGCATATATATTCAGTTCTTACACATATATATTCAGTTCTTAAACATATATATTCAGTTTTTAACATATATATTCAGTTCTTACGCATATATATTCCGTTCTTACGCATATATATTCAGTTCTTACGCATATATATTCAATTCTTAAGCATTTATACTCGGTTCTTACGCATATATTTTCAGTTCTTACGCATATATGTTCAGTGCTTAGGCATATATATTCAGTTCTTACACATATATATTCAGTTCTTACACATATATATTCAGTTCTTACGCATATATGTTCAGTTATTACACATATATATTCAGTTCCTACAGATATATATTCAGTTCTTACACATATATATTCAGTTCTTATACATATATATTCAGTTTTTACATATATATATTCAGTTCTTACACATATATATTCAGTTCTTAAACATATATATTCAGTTCTTATACATATATATTCAGTTCTTACACATATATATTCAGTTCTTACGCATATATATTCAGTTCTGACACATATATATTCAGTTCTTACGCATATATATTCAGTTCTTACACATATATATTCAGTTCTTACGCATATATATTCAGTTATTACGCATATATATTCAGTTCTTACGCATATATATTCAGTTCTTTCACATATATTCAGTTCTTACACATATATATTCAGTTCTTACACATATATATTCAGTTCCTACACATATATATTCAGTTCTGACACATATATATTCAGTTCTTACGCATATATATTCAGTTCTTACACATATATATTCAGTAGTTCTTACGCATATATATTCCGTTCTTACGCATATATATTCCGTTCTTACGCATATATATTCTGTTCTTACACATATATATTCAGTTCTTACACATATATATTCAGTTCTTACGCATATATATTCAGTTCATAAGAATATAAATTCAGTTCTTACACGTATATATTCAGTTCTTACACAAAAATATTCAGTTCTTACACATATATATTCAGTTCTTACACATATATATTCAGTTCTTACGCATATATATTCCGTTCTTACGCATATATAATCAGTTCTTACACATATATATTCAGTTCTTACGCATATATATTCAGTTCATAAGAATATATATTCAGTTCTTACACGTATATATTCAGTTCTTACACAAAAATATTCAGTTCTTACACATATATATTCAGTTCTTACACATATATATTCAGTTCTTACGCATATATATTCCGTTCTTACGCATATATAATCAGTTCTTACACATATATATTCAGTTCTTACACATATATATTCAGTTCTTACACATATATATTCAGTTCTTACGCATATATATTCAGTTCTGACACATATATATTCAGTTCTTACGTATATATATTCAGTTCTTACACATATATATTCAATTCTTACGCATATATATTCAGTTATTACGCATATATATTCAGTTCTTACGCATATATATTCAGTTCTTTCACATATATATTCAGTTCTTACACATATATATTCAGTTCTTACACATATATATTCCGTTCTTACGCATATATATTCAGTTCTTACGCATATATATTCCGTTTTTACGCATATATATTCAGTTCTTACGCATATATATTCAGTTCTTACACATATATATTCAGTTCTTACGCATATATGTTCAGTTCTTACACATATATATTCAGTTCCTACAGATATATATTCAGTTCTTACACATATATATTCAGTTCTTATACATATATATTCAGTTTTTACATATATATATTCAGTTCTTACACATATATATTCAGTTCTTAAACATATATATTCAGTTCTTATACATATATATTCAGTTCTTACACATATATATTCAGTTCTTACGCATATATATTCAGTTCTGACACATATATATTCAGTTCTTACGCATATATATTCAGTTCTTACACATATATATTCAGTTCTTACGCATATATATTCAGTTATTACGCATATATATTCAGTTCTTACGCATATATATTCAGTTCTTTCACATATATTCAGTTATTACACATATATATTCAGTTCTTACACATATATATTCAGTTCCTACACATATATATTCAGTTCTGACACATATATATTCAGTTCTTACGCATATATATTCAGTTCTTACACATATATATTCAGTAGTTCTTACGCATATATATTCCGTTCTTACGCATATATATTCCGTTCTTACGCATATATATTCTGTTCTTACACATATATATTCAGTTCTTACACATATATATTCAGTTCTTACGCATATATATTCAGTTCATAAGAATATATATTCAGTTCTTACACGTATATATTCAGTTTTTACACAAAAATATTCAGTCCTTACACATATATATTCAGTTCTTACACATATATATTCAGTTCTTACGCATATATATTCCGTTCTTACGCATATATAATCAGTTCTTACACATATATATTCAGTTCTTACACATATATATTCAGTTCTTACACATATATATTCAGTTCTTACGCATATATATTCAGTTCTGACACATATATATTCAGTTCTTACGTATATATATTTAGTTCTTACACATATATATTCAATTCTTACGCATATATATTCAGTTATTACGCATATATATTCAGTTCTTACGCATATATATTCAGTTCTTTCACATATATATTCAGTTCTTACACATATATATTCAGTTCTTACACATATATATTCCGTTCTTACGCATATATATTCAGTTCTTACGCATATATATTCCGTTTTTACGCATATATATTCAGTTCTTACGCATATATATTCAGTTCTTACACATATATATTCAGTTCTTAAACATATATATTCAGTTCTTAACATATATATTCAGTTCTTACGCATATATATTCCGTTCTTACGCATATATATTCAGTTCTTACGCATATATATTCAATTCTTAAGCATTTATACTCGGTTCTTACGCATATATATTCAGTTCTTACGCATATATGTTCAGTGCTTAGGCATATATATTCAGTTCTTACACATATATATTCAGTTCTTACGCATATATATTCAGTTATTTCGCATATATATTCAGTTCTTACGCATATATATTCAGTTCTTTCAAATATATATTTAGTTCTTACGCATATATATTCCGTTCTGACGCATATATTTTCAGTTCTTACGCATATATTCAGTTCTTACGCATATATATTCCGTTCTTACGTATATATGTTTAGTTTTTACGCATATATATTCAGTTCTCACACATATATATTCAGTTCTTACACATATATGTTCAGTTCTTACGAATATATATTCAGTTCTTACGCATATATATTCAGTTCTTACGCATATATGTTCAGTTCTTGCACATATATATTCAGTTCTTACACATATATATTCAGTTCTTACAAATATATATTCAGTTCTTACACATATATGTTCAGTCCTTACACATATATATTTAGTTCTTACACATATATATTCAGTTCTTACGCATATATATTCAGTTCTTACGCATTTATATTCAGTTCTTACACATATATATTCCGTTCTTAACATATATATTCAGTTCTGACGCATATATATTCCGTTCTTACGCATATATATTCCGTTCTTACGCATATATATTCAGTTCTTACGCATATATATTCAGTTCATAAGAATATATATTCAGTTCTTACACGTATATATTCAGTTCTTACACAAAAATATTCAGTTCTTACACATATATATTCAGTTCTTACACATATATATTCAGTTCTTATACATATATATTCAGTTTTTACATATATATATTCAGTTCTTACACATATATATTCAGTTCTTAAACATATATATTCAGTTCTTATACATATATATTCAGTTCTTACACATATATATTCAGTTCTTACGCATATATATTCAGTTCTGACACATATATATTCAGTTCTTACGCATATATATTCAGTTCTTACACATATATATTCAGTTCTTACGCATATATATTCATTTATTACGCATATATATTCAGTTCTTACGCATATATATTCAGTTCTTTCACATATATTCAGTTCTTACACATATATATTCAGTTCTTACACATATATATTCAGTTCCTACACATATATATTCAGTTCTGACACATATATATTCAGTTCTTACGCATATATATTCAGTTCTTACACATATATATTCAGTAGTTCTTACGCATATATATTCCGTTCTTACGCATATATATTCCGTTCTTACGCATATATATTCTGTTCTTACACATATATATTCAGTTCTTACACATATATATTCAGTTCTTACGCATATATATTCAGTTCATAAGAATATATATTCAGTTCTTACACGTATATATTCAGTTCTTACACAAAAATATTCAGTTCTTACACATATATATTCAGTTTTTACACATATATATTCAGTTCTTACGCATATATATTCCGTTCTTACGCATATATAATCAGTTCTTACACATATATATTCAGTTCTTACACATATATATTCAGTTCTTACACATATATATTCAGTTCTTACGCATATATATTCAGTTCTGACACATATATATTCAGTTCTTACGTATATATATTCAGTTCTTACACATATATATTCAATTCTTACGCATATATATTCAGTTATTACGCATATATATTCAGTTCTTACGCATATATATTCAGTTCTTTCACATATATATTCAGTTCTTACACATATATATTCAGTTCTTACACATATATATTCCGTTCTTACGCATATATATTCAGTTCTTACGCATATATATTCCGTTTCTACGCATATATATTCAGTTCTTACGCATATATATTCAGTTCTTACACATATATATTCAGTTCTTAAACATATATATTCAGTTCTTAACATATATATTCAGTTCTTACGCATATATATTCCGTTCTTACGCATATATATTCAGTTCTTACGCATATATATTCAATTCTTAAGCATTTATACTCGGTTCTTACGCATATATATTCAGTTCTTACGCATATATGTTCAGTGCTTAGGCATATATATTCAGTTCTTAAACATATATATTCAGTTCTTACACATATATATTCAGTTCTTACACATATATATTCAGTTCTTACGCATATATATTCAGTTCTTACGCATATATATTCAGTTCTTATATATGTTCAGTTCTTACGCATATATATTCAGTTCTTACGCATATATATTCCGTTCTTACGCATATATATTCCATTCTTACGCATATATATTCTGTTCTTACACATATATATTCAGTTCTTACACATATATATTCAGTTCTTACGCATATATATTCAGTTCATAAGAATATATATTCAGTTCTTACACGTATATATTCAGTTCTTACACATAAATATTCAGTTCTTACACATATATATTCAGTTCTTACACATATATATTCCGTTCTTACGCATATATATTCCGTTCTTACGCATATATAATCAGTTCTTACACATATATATTCAGTTCTTACACATATATATTTAGTTCTTACACATATATATTCAGTTCTTACGCATATATATTCAGTTCTGACACATATATATTCAGTTCTTACGCATATATATTCAGTTCTTACACATATATATTCAGTTCTTACGCATATATATTCAGTTATTACGCATATATATTCAGTTCTTACGCATATATATTCAGTTCTTTCACATATATATTCAGTTCTTACGCATATATATTCCGTTCTTACGCATATATTTTCAGTTCTTAAGCATATATTCAGTTCTTACGCATATATATTCCGTTCTTACGTATATATGTTCAGTTCTTACGCATATATTTTCAGTTCTTACACATATATATTCAGTTCTTACACATATATATTCAGTTCTTACGCATATATATTCAGTTCTTATGCATATATATTCAGTTCTTACGCATATATGTTCAGTTCTTACGCATATATGTTCAGTTCTTGCACATATATATTCAGTTCTTACACATATATATTCAGTTCTTACAAATATATATTCAGTTCTTACACATATATGTTCAGTCCTTACACATATATATTTAGTACTTACACATATATATTCAGTTCTTACGCATATATATTCAGTTCTTACGCATTTATATTCAGTTCTTACACATATATATTCCGTCCTTAACATATATATTCAGTTCTGACGCATATAAATTCCGTTCTTACGCATATATATTCCGTTCTTACGCATATATATTCAGTTCTTACACATATATATTCAGTTCTTAAACATATATATTCTGTTCTTAACATATATATTCAGTTCTTACGCATATATATTCCGTTCTTACGCATATATATTCAGTTCTTACGCATATATATTCAATTCTTAAGCATTTATACTCGGTTCTTACGCATATATAGTCAGTTCTTACGCATATATGTTCGTGCTTAGGCATATATATTCAGTTCTTACACATATATATTCAGTTCTTACACATGTATATTCAGTTCTTGCACATATATATTCAGTTCTTACGCATATATATTCAGTTCTTACGCATATATATTCAGTTCTTACACATATATATTCAGTTCTTAAACATATATATTCAGTTCTTAACATATCTACTTACGCATATATATTCCGTTCTTACGCATATATATTCAGTTCTTACGCATATATATTCAATTCTTAAGCATTTATACTCGGTTCTTACGTATATATATTCAGGTTCTTACGCATATATGTTCAGTGCTTAGGCATATATATTCAGTTCTTACACATATATATTCAGTCCTTACACATATATATTCAGTTCTTACGCATATATATTCAGTTATTATATATGTTCAGTTCTTACGCATATATATTCAGTTCTTACGCATATATATCCGTTCTTACGCATATATTTTTCAGTTCTTACGCATATATTCAGTTCTTACGCATATATATTCCGTTCTTACGTATATATGTTCAGTTCTTACGCATATATATTCAGTTCTTACACATATATATTCAGTTCTTACACATATATATTCAGTTCTTACGCATATATATTCAGTTCTTACGCATATATATTCAGTTTTTACGCATATAAGTTCAGTTCTTACGCATATATTTTCAGTTCTTGCACATATATATTCAGTTCTCACACATATATATTCAGTTCTTACAAATATATATTCAGTTCCTTACACATATATGTTCAGTCCCTTACACATATATATTTAGTTCTTACACATATATATTCAGTTCTTACGCGTATATATTCAGTTCTTACGCATTTATATTCAGTTCTACACATATATATTCCGTTTCTTAACATATATATTCAGTTCTGACGGATATATATTCCGTTCTTACGCATATATATTCCGTTCTTACGCATATATATTCAGTTCTTACACATATATATTCAGTTCTTAAACATATATATTCAGGTTCTTAACATATATATTCAGTTCTTACGCATATATATTCCGTTCTTACGCATATATATTCAGTTCTTACGTCATATATATTCAATGCTTAAGCATTTATACTCGGTTCTTACGCATATATATTTAGTTTCTTACGCATATATGTTAGTGCTTAGGCATATATATTCAGTTCTTACACATATATATTCAGTTCTTTCACATTGTATATTCAGTTCTTACACATATATATTCAGTTCTTACGCATATATATTCAGTTCTTACGCATATATATTCAGTTCTTACACATATATATTCAGTTCTTAAACATATATATTCAGTTATTAACATATATATTCAGTTCTTACGCATATATATTCCATTCTTACGCATATATATTCAGTGCTTACGCATATATATTCAATTCTTAAGCATTTATACTCGGTTCTTACGCATATATATTCAGTTCTTACGCATATATGTTCAGTGCTTAGGCATATATATTCAGTTCTACACATATATATTCAGTTCTTACACATATATATTCAGTTCTTACACATATATTTTCAGTTCTTAAGCATATATATTCAGTTCTTACGCATATATATTCAGTTCTAATATATGTTTCAGTTCTTACGCATATATATTCAGTTCTTACGCATATATATTCAGTTCTTATGCATATATATTCCGTTCTTACGCATATATATTCTGTTCTTACACATATATATTCAGTTCTTACACATATATATTCAGTTCATAAGAATATATATTCAGTTCTTATACGTATATATTCAGTTCTTACACATAAATATTCAGTTCTTACACATATATATTCAGTTCTTACACATATATATTCCGTTCTTACGCATATATATTCCGTTCTTATCGAATATATAATCAGTTCTTACACATATATATCAGTTCTTACACATATATATTCAGTTCTTACACATATATATTCCGTTCTTACGCATATATATTCAGTTGTGACACATATATATTCAATTCTTACGCATATATATTCTGTTCTTACACATATATATTCAGTTCTTACGCATATATATTCAGTTATTACGCATATATATTCAGTTCTTACGCATATATATTCAGTTCTTTCACATATATATTCAGTTAATACGCATATATATTCAGTTCTTACACATATATATTCAGTTCTTACACATATATATTCTGTTCTTATGCATATATATTCCGTTCTTACGCATATAGTTTCAGTTCTTACGCATATATTCAGTTCTTACGCATATATATTCCGTTATTACGTATATATGTTCAGTTCTTACGCATATATATTCAGTTCTTACACATATATATTCAGTTCTTACACATATATATTCTGTTCTTACGCATATATATTCAGTTCTTACGCATATATATTCAGTTCTTACGCATATACGTTCAGTTCTTACGCATATATGTTCAGTTCTTGCACATATATATTCAGTTCTTATACATATATATTCAGTTCTTACAAATATATATTCAGTTCTTACACATATATATTCAGTTCTTACACATATATATTCAGTTCTTAACATATATATTCAGTTCTGACGCATATATATCCGTTCTTACGCATATATATTCCGTTCTTACGCATATATTCAGTTCTTACACATATATATTCAGTTCTTACACATATATATTCCGTTCTTACGCATATATATTCAGTTCTTACGCATATATATTCCGTTTTTTACGCATATATATTCAGTTCTTACGCATATATATTCAGTTCTTACACATATATATTCAGTTCTTCAACATATATATTCAGTTCTTAACATATATATTCAGTTCTTACGCATATATATTCCGTTCTTACCGCATATATATTCAGTTCTTACGCATATATATTCAGTTCTTAGATATGTTCAGTTCTTACGCATATTAATCAGTTCTTACGCATATATATTCCGTTCTTACGCATATATATTCCGTTCTTACGCATATATATTCTGTTCTAACACATATATATTCAGTTCTTACACATATATATTCAGTTCTTACGCATATATATTCTGTTCATAAGAATATATATTCAGTTCTTACACGTATATATTCAGTGTCTTACACATAAATATTCAGTTCTTACACATATATATTCAGGTTCTTACACTTATATATTCCGTTCTTACGCATATATATTTCCGTTCTTACGCATATATAATCAGTTCTTACACATATATATTCAGTTCTTACACATATATATTCAGTTTCTTACGCATATATATTGAGTTCTGACACAATAATATATTCAGTTCTTACGCATATGTATTCAGTTCTTACACATATATATTCAGTTCTTACGCATATATATTCAGTTATTACGCATATATATTCAGTTCTTACGCATATATATTCAGTTCTTTCACATATATATTCAGTTCTTACACATATAAATTCAGTTCTTATACAGATATATTCCGTTCTTACGCATATATATTCAGGTTCTTACGCATATATATTCCGTTTTTACGCATATATATTCAGTTCTTACGCATATATATTCAGTTCTTACGCATATATGTTCAGTGCTTAGGCATATATATTCAGTTTCTTACACATATATATTCAGTTCTTACACATATTATATTCAGGTTCTTACATATATATATTCAGGTTCTTACGCATATATATTCGAGTTCTTACGCATATATATTCAGTTTTTATATATGGTTCAGTTCTTACGCATATATTCAGTTCTTACGCATATATATTCAGTCCTACGCATACATATTCAGTTCTTACGATTATATATTCAGTTCCTGCACATATATATTCAGTTCTTACGAATATATATTCAGTTCTTACACATATATATTCAGTTCTTACACATATATATATTCAGTTCTCACGCATATATATTCAGTTCTTACACATATATATTCAGGTTCTTACGCATATATATTCAGTTCTTACGCATATATATTCCGTTCTTACGCATATATATAGTTCCGTTCTTACGCACATATTCAGTTCTTACACATATATATTCAGTTTTTACACATATATATTCAGTTCTTACGCATATATATTCAGTTCTTACACAAATATATATTCAGTTCTTACCTATATATATATTCAGTTCCAACGCATATATATATTCAGTATCTTACACATATATATTCAGTTCCTACAGATATATATTCAGTTCTTACACATATATATTCAGTTCTTATATATATATATTCAGTTTTTACATATATATATTCAGTTCTTACACATATACTATTCAGTTCTTAAACATATATATTCAGTTCTTATACATAATATTATTCAGTTCTTACACATATATATTCAGTTCTTACGCATATATATTCAGTTCTGACACATATATATTCAGTTCTTACGCCATATATTATTCAGTTCTTACACATATATATTCAGTTCTTACGCATATATATTCAGTTATTACGCATATATATTCAGTTCTTACGCATATATTTTCAGTTCTTTCACATATATATTCAGTTCTTACACATATATATTCAGTTCTTACACATATATATTCAGTTCCTACACATATATATTCAGTTCTGACACATATATATTCAGTTCTTACGTATATATATTCAGTTCTTACACATATATATTCAGTAGTTCTTACGCATATATATTCCGTTCTTACGCATATATATTCCGTTCTTACGCATATATATTCTGTTCTTACACATATATATTCAGTTCTTACACATATATATTCAGTTCTTACGCATATATATTCAGTTCTTTCACATATATATTCAGTTCTTACACATATATATTCAGTTCTTACACATATATATTCCGTTCTTACGCTATATATATTTAGTTCTTACGCATATATATTCCGTTTTTACGCATATATATTCAGGTCTTACGCATATATATTCAGTTCTTACACATATATTATTCAGTTCTTAAACATATATATTCAGTTCTTAACATATATATTCAGTTCTTACGCATATATATTCCGCTCTTACGCATATATATTCAGTTCTTACGCATATATATTCAATTCTTAAGCATTTATACTCGGTTCTTACGCATTATATATTCAGTTCTTACGCATATATGTTCAGTGCTTAGGCATATATATTCAGTTCTTACACATATATATTCAGTTCTTACACATATATATTCAGTTCTTACACATATATATTCAGTTCTTACGCATATATATTCAGTTCTTACGCATATATATTCAGTTCTTATATATGTTCAGTGTCTTACGCATTATATATTCAGTTCTTACGCATATATATTCCGTTCTTACGCATATATATTCCGTTCTTACGCATATATATTCTGGTCTTACACATATATATTCAGTTCTTTACACATATATATTCAGTTCTTACGCATATATATTTCAGTTCATAAGAATATATATTCAGTTCTTACACGTATATATTCCGTTCTTACGCATATATAATCAGTTCTTACACATTATATATTCAGTTCTTACTCATATATATTTAGTTCTTACACATATATATTCAGTTCTTACGCATATATATTCAGTTCTGACACATATATATTCAGTTCTTACGCATATATATTCAGTTCTTACACATATATATTCAGTTCTTACGCATATATATTCAGTTATTACGCATATATATTCAGTTCTTACGCATATATATTCAGTTCTTTCACATATATATTCAGTTCTTACGCATATATATTCCGTTCTTACGCATATATTTTCAGTTCTTACGCATATATTCAGTTCTTACGCATATATATTCCGTTCTTACGTATATATGTTCAGTTCTTACGCATATATATTCAGTTCTTACACATATATATATTCAGTTCTTACACATATATATTCAGTTCTTACGCATATATATTCAGTTCTTACGCATATATATTCAGTTCTTACGCATATATGTTCAGTTCTTACGCATATATGTTCAGTTCTTGCACATATATATTCAGTTCTTACACATATATATTCAGTTCTTACAAATATATATTCAGTTCTTACACATATATGTTCAGTCCTTACACATATATATTTTAGTACTTACACATATATATTCAGTTCTTACTCATATATAATCAGTTCTTACGCATTTTATATTCAGTTCTTAACACATATATATTCCGTTCTTAACATATATATTCAGTTCTGACGCATATATATTCCGTTCTTACGCATATATATTCCGTTCTTACGCATATATATTCTGTTCTTACACATATATATTCAGTTCTTAAACATATATATTTCAGTTCTTAACGATATATATTCAGTTCTTACGCATATATATTCCGTTCTTACGCATATATATTCAGTTCTTACGCATATATATTCAATTCTTAAGCATTTATACTCGGTTCTTACGCATAATAATATTCAGTTCTTACGCATATATGTTCGTGCTTAGGCATATATATTCAGTTCTTACACATATATATTCAGTTCTTACACATGTATATTCAGTTCTTACGCATATATATTCAGTTCTTACGCATATATATTCAGTAGTTCTTACGCATATATATTCCGTTCTTACGCATATATATTCCGTTCTTACGCATATATATTCTGTTCTTAACACATATATATTCAGTTTCTTACACATATATATTCAGTTCTTACGCATATATATTCATTTCATAAGAATATATATTCAGTTCTTACACGTATATATTCAGTTCTTACACAAAAATATTCAGTTCTTACACATATATATTCAGTTCTTACACATATATATTCAGTTCTTACGCATATATATTCCGTTTCTTACGCTTATATAATCAGTTCTTACACATATATATTCAGTTCTTACACATATATATTCAGTTCTTACACATATATATTCAGTTCTTACGCATATATATTCAGTTCTGACACATATATATTCAGTTTCTTACGTATATATATTCAGTTCTTACACATATATATTCAGTTCTTACGCATATATATTCAGTTATTACGCATATATATTCAGTTCTTACGCATATATATTCAGTTCTTTCACATATATATTCAGTTCTTACACATATATATTCAGTTCTTACACATATATATTCCGTTCTTACGCATATATACTTTAGTTCTTACGCATATATATTCCGTTTTTACGCATATATATTCAGTTCTTACGCATATATATTCAGTTCTTACACATATATATTCAGTTCTTAAACATATATGTTCAGTTCTTAACATATATATTCAGTTCTTACGCATATATATTCCATTCTTACGCATATATATTTCAGTGCTTACGCATATATATTCAATTCTTAAGCATTTATACTCGGTTCTTACGCATATATATTCAGTTCTTAGCGCATATATGTTCAGTGCTTAGGCATATATATTCAGTTTCTTACACATATATATTCAGTTCCTACACATATATATTCAGTTCTTACACATATATTTTTCAGTTCTTAAGCATATATATTCAGTTCTTACGCATATATATTCAGTTCTAATATATGTTCAGTTCTTACGCATATATATTCAGTTCTTACGCATATATATTCAGTTCTTATGCATATATATTCCGTTCTTACGCATATATATTCTGTTTCTTACACATATATATTCAGTTCTTACACATATATATTCAGTTCTTACGCATATATATTCAGTTCATAAGAATATATATTCAGTTCTTATACGTATATATTCAGTTCTTACACATAAATATTTCAGTTCTTACACATATATAATTCAGTTCTTACACATATATATTCCGTTCTTACGCTATATATCCGTTCTTACCATATATAATCAGTTCTTACACATATATATTCATTTCTTACACCATATATATTCAGTTCTTACACATATATATTCCGTTCTTACGCATATATATTCAGTTGTGACACATATATATTTCAGTTCTTACGCATATATATTCTGTTCTTACACATATATATTCAGTTCTTACGCATATATATTAAGTTATTACGCATATATATTCAGTTCTTACGCATATATATTCAGTTCTTTCACATATATATTCAGTTAATACGCTTATATATTCAGTTCTTTACACATATATATTCAGTTTCTTACACATATATATTCTGTTCTTATGCATATATATTCCGTTCTTACGCATATAGTTTCAGTTCTTACGCATATATTCAGTTCTTACGCATATATATTCCGTTATTACGTATATATGTTCAGTTGTTACGCATATATATTCAGTTCTTACACATATATATTCAGTTCTTACACATATATATTCTGTTCTTACGCATATATATTCAGTTCTTACGCATATATATTCAGTTCTTACGCATATACGTTCAGTTCTTACGCATATAAGTGTTCAGTTCTTGCACATATATATTCAGTTCTTACACATATATATCAGTTCTTACAAATATATATTCAGTTCTTACACATATATGTTCAGTCGTTACACATATATATTTAGTTCTTACACATATATATTCAGTTCTTACGCATATATATTCAGTTCTTACGCATTTATATTCAGTTCTTACACATATATATTCCGTTCTTAACATATATATTCAGTTCTGACGCATATATATTCCGTTCTTACGCATATATATTCCGTTCTTACGCATATATATTCAGTTTCTTACACATTATATATTCAGTTCTTAACATATAAATGTCAGTTCTGACGCATATATATTCCGTTCTTACGCATATATATTCCGTTCTTACGCATATATTCAGTTCTTACACATATATATTCAGTTCTTAACATATATATTCCGTTCTTACGCATATATATTCAGTTCTTACGCATATATATTCCGTTTTTACGCATATATATTCAGTTCTTACGCATATATATTCAGTTCTTACACATATATATTCAGTTCTTAAACATATATATTCAGTTCTTAACATATATATTCAGTTCTTACGCATATATATTCCGTTCTTACGCATATATATTCAGTTCTTACGCATATATATTCAGTTCTTAGATATGTTCAGTTCTTACGCATATTAATCAGTTCTTACGCATATATAATCCGTTCTTACGCATATATATTCCGTTCTTACGCATATATATTCTGTTCTAACACATATATATTCAGTTCTTACACATATATATTCAGTTCTTACGCATATATATTCTGTTCATAAGAATATATATTCAGTTCTTACACGTATATATTCAGTTTCTTACACATAAAATATTCAGTTCTTACACATATATATTCAGTTCTTACACTTATATATTCCGTTCTTACGCATATATATTCCCGTTCTTACGCATATATATAATCAGTTTCTTACACATATATATTCAGTTCTTACACATATATATTCAGTTCTTACGCATATATATTCAGTTCTGACACATATATATTGCAGTTCTTACGCATATATATTCAGTTCTTACACATATATATTCAGTTCTTACGCATATATTATTCAGTTATTACGCATATATATTCAGTTCTTACGCATATAGTATTCAATTCTTTCACATATATATTCAGTTCTTACACATATAAATTCAGTTCTTACACAGATATATTCCGTTCTTACGCATATATATTCAGTTATTACGCATATATATTCCGTTTTTACGCATATATATTCAGTTCTTACGTATATATATCAGTTCTTACGCATATATGTTCAGTGCTTAGGCATATATATTCAGTTCTTACACATATATATTCAGTTCTTACACATATATATTCAGTTCTTACATATATATATTCATTTCTTACGCATATATATTCAGTTCTTACGCATATATATTTCAGTTTTTTATATATGTTCAGTTCTTACGCATATATTCAGTTCTTACGCATATATATTCAGTCCTACGCATACATATTCAGTTCTTACGATTATATATTCAGTTCCTACACATATATATTCAGTTCTTACGAATATATATTCAGTTCTTACACATATATATTCAGTTCTTACACATATATTATTCAGTTCTCACGCATATATTATTTCAGTTCTTACACATATATATTCAGTTCTTACGCATATTATATTCAGTTCTTACGCATATATATTCCGTTCTTACGCATATATATATTCCGTTCTTTACGCACATATTCAGTTCTTACACATATATATTCAGTTTTTACACATATATATTCAGTTCTTACGCATATATATTCAGTTCTTACACATATTATATTCAGTTCTTACACATATATATTCAGTTCCAACGCATATATATATTCAGTTCTTACACATATATATTCAGTTCCTACAGATATATATTCAGTTCTTACACATATATATTCAGTTCTTATATATATATATTCAGTTTTTACATATATATATTCAGTTCTTACACATTTATATTCAGTTCTTAAACATATATATTCAGTTCTTATACATATATATTCAGTTCTTACACATATATATTCAGTTCTTACGCATATATATTCAGTTCTGACACATATATATTCAGTTCTTACGCATATATATTCAGTTCTTACACATATATAATTCAGTTCTTACGCATATATATTCAGTTATTACGCATATATATTCAGTACTTACGCGCATTATATTTTTCAGTTCTTTCACATATATATTCAGTTCTTACACATATATATTCAGTTCTTACACATATATATTCAGTTCCTACACATATATATTCAGTTCTGACACATATATATTCAGTTCTTACGCATATATATTCAGTTCTTACACATATATATTCAGTAGTTCTTACGCATATATATTCCGTTCTTACGCATATATATTCCGTTCTACGCATACATATTCTGTTCTTACACATAATATTCAGTCTCTTTACACATATATATTCAGTTCTTACGCATATATATTCAGTTCTTTCACATATATATTCAGTTCTTACACATATATATTCAGTTCTTACACATATATATTCCGTTCTTACGCATATATATTTAGGTTCTTACGCATATATATTCCGTTTGTTACGCATATATATTCAGTTCTTACGGCATATATATTCAGTTCTTACACATATATATTAAGTTCTTAAACATATATATTCAGTTCTTAACATATATATTCAGTTCTTACGCATATATATTTCCGTTCTTACGCATATATATTCAGTTCTTACACATATATATTCAATTCTTAAGCATTTATACTCGGTTCTTACGCATATATATTCAGTTCTTACGCATATATGTTCAGTGCTTAGGCATATATATTCAGTTCTTACACATATATATTCAGTTCTTACACATTATATATTCAGTTTCTTACACGACATATATATTCAGTTCTTACGCATATATATTCAGTTCTTACGCATATATATTCAGTTTCTTATATATGTTCAGTTCTTACGCATATATATTTCAGTTCTTACGCATATATATTCCGTTCTTACGCATATATAGTTCCGTTCTTACGCATATATATTCTGTTTCTTACACATATATATTCAGTTCTTACACATATATATTCAGTTCTTACGCATATATATTCAGTTCATAAGAATATATATTCAGTTCTTACACGTATATATTCCGTTCTTACGCATTATATAATCAGTTCTTACACATATATATTCAGTTCTTACACATATATATTCAGTTCTTACACATATATATTCAGTTCTTACGCATATATATTCAGTTCTGACACATATATATTCAGTTCTTACGCATATATATTCAGTTCTTACACATATATATTCAGTTCTTACGCATATATATTCAGTTATTACGCATATTTATATTCAGTTCTTACGCATATATATTCAGTTCTTTCACATATATATTCAGTTCTTACGCATATATATTCCGTTCTTACGCATATATTTTCAGTTCTTACGCATATATTCAGTTCTTACGCATATATATTTCAGTTCTTACACATATATATTCAGTTTCTTTACACATATATATTCAGTTCTTACGCATATATATTCAGTTCTTACGCATATATATTCAGTTCTTATATATGTTCAGTTCTTACGC